>VZTT01054235.1:111150-127141 GCA_013400855.1 Buphagus erythrorhynchus | reverse complement strand
GTGAGTGAGTTGACACTTACATGCAACCGTACTTCCATCCTTCCTTCCTTCCTTCCTTCCTTCCTTCCTTCCTTCCTTCCTTCCCTCCCTCCCTAGAAGCACCATATGTACAACTTTAAAGAGACAAAAAGGCAAACACAGCTTTTGATAACATATAAAAAGAAAAGCAAATATATCAAAATTAATAAAAGATGAAGAAATTCAGCCAACTGATGTAATATTTTGATGTTTTGATGACACCCTTTGATGGCTTAGACAAGAGTAGGTGTATTTCATATTTCATAGAAAAAGAGCAAAGCAAGCTCAGAGATTTATGCTTAACCACCAAAGAACAGCATTTAGAAAGCTGCAGCCAGGAAATGTGTTTTTTCTATCAAATTGCAGAAGGAGCTGAGTGGGAGGATTGCATGAAGGAAACAGAAATTGGTGGTCAAAGGGGGAAAGAACAGGCCCTCATACACAGAGGGAAGTGGCAGTGGGGGAGGAAATGGGTTTGTTTTCTTTCTCTTCTTTTTTTTTTTTAAATTTTTTTTTTAAAGAAGTACTTAGAAATATTAATATCTAAGAAAACAGTAAAGGAAGAAGAGAGATATCATCATGTAACTGAAGTATGAGATATCAGATAGCTGCAATTGCAGCTGGTGGAGATTATGTGTAACATATAACCTGTTGCCAATTCCTTTGATGAAACCAGTGCTCCCTTTATGCTACACTTGCAAATAAATGAGGTGGTGACCAGTTACCATTAATCTTCTGAAAATCACAAATGAAGGCCAACAGTTTTCTATCAACCTTGTCATAAAAATACAGCCGAGGTAAGATCAAAGCTCTGGGGTTGCAGCAGGAATGCCTGATTTTGACCAAATCTCTCTGGAGCAGTGGGAGAATGAAGGATGAACACCAGGACTGGATTTAAGCATGTCTATCAGAGTACCTGGAATTGTTGGCACACCCAGGGCTCTCACTCCTAGGAGGACACAGCCCCTTTCCCAAAACCTCCTCCTCTCCCCTCCTTCCCATCCTCCTCCTCACCAAGCTCAGTGCAAGGGCTGCAGTGGACAATCCACAAAGATTCCAGAGCCTGCCCTTCCCTGCAGACATAAAGGCTGCAACAAAAACCCTCCGTGTCCCTCTTGGCTTTGGTAATAACTTTGCTGCAAACTCTGCATTCCTTCACATCAGTGGCATTCATTCCCAAACCCTTTAGTTCCTTGTAAACTGTGCTCCCACGATGCTGGGAGGAAAACACACACAGAGACACAAAAGCCTCTCTGCCCCATCATCACAACAACCACTGCAAACTATCAAGCACTGTAAAACAGGGGTGTGAGCACAACCTCCAAAATGGAAGAAACCTGTCCAAGGGGTGAAACAGAGCCTAAACTGATTAAAAAACTGAAGTGTCCATCACCAAAATTATCCTTTTGGCTGACTTAGGGATGGTTTCTTTCCTTGTCTTTCCCATTTGTGATTCCCCACTTCTTCTGATTCAGATTGTCTCTCCAGATGAGGTGGGATATTATATTTAACAGGGAAAAAAATCCTGCATCAGCACAAAGACACAAAAGCTGGAAGTGGCTCCCATTCCCAGAGATGTCAAGTCCTGTGAGACACTCATGGGTTCTGTCTGGCAGGGATGAGGGACAGCAGGCTGGGTTTCTGCTCTTGTTTGGCTGTTGCAGTGTATGGGAAACAGGGATTTGTGCATGCCTGGTAAGCAACTGAGTGAGTTGCTGTGGAGAAACACCAAACTCATCAGCCAACTTTTCCCCCTCCCCATTGGGACAGCTTACCAGACTTTGAAGTCTTTTAGCCAAGGAGTATTAGTGTGCTGTGACAGCTGGCAACACATTCCAGTGGGTAAGTGATGGACTGGCTCTGGAGAGAGAAAAATAAATTATGAAGTGGGTGAAATTTCAGCCCTCCAAATAACAGTCCAATGATTTCATTGGAATGGCTCTGTCTGGCAACATATTCAAACACATACAGCTGGGCAGAACACACAAACACTCCTATATGGAATAGCTGCCTGCATGGGAAGAGAAGGAGTTCCTGGATAAACGAGCCTGAGCTGGGAGACAGCGAGAGGGGATTTCCAAAATAAGTTTGTGTGAGAGGCAGTCACGTATGGTTCTGTGTGAATGTAAGGGCTGGAGCCAGAAATGAGTGCTACACACACTGCTCAAACCCAGCATCCTCAGGATTCCCCGGGTGATCTCTTTGCCCCAGAGAATGCCACCCACTGTCTGCACTGTTAAAGCACCATCATATCCAAAATACTCAATTTCTTCCTCAATGTGAGCAATTTGCAGGGGCAGTTTAGCAACCTGGAAACAGCAAATAAGAGCCTGTGACTGAGAGTTTTCTGGGAAGCAAAATGGAGTCTGGTAGCTTCCTCTCACCTGGAATTAAATAGGTTTAGATGGTATAACCATGCCAGGTCCCCTTCAAACTCTAAAAAGGGTGTCTGACCTGTGGCTTTCAGCACAGAGAGAGTGTTATGGAGTTAGATGCCTTATTTTGTACCAGGACATTACAGGCAATGGACTTGGGCTGCCTGGCAGAGGTGATGGGGCAGAGGAGAGGAGAGCAGCTTTTTGGGCACTGGAGGTTTCCTGTTTTTAGCTGTAATTCATTCCACAGATTAGTACATTCTGAATGCATCATCAACAAACAATAAACAGCCTATTCTGTGGATGTTTGTTTGTCGTAGAGGATCTTATATTCTCCTTTTGTCAAATGTAGTCAGTGCAATTTAATTTGCTCGGGGAAGGACTGGGCAGCTTAGCTCTCCAGAATCTATACATCTTTTTCAGCCTCTGGATGGGATCCATTGAAGTGTAAAATATCCCCATGAACAGGTTTTCTTGAAGGTGTATTTGCTTCCATCTCAGGTACACCCATTTGAACACAGCTTTGTGGCTCCTGTATCAGCTGCCTGAAAGAGAAAACTGTGCTGGGAATATTTACTGCAAAACTCATTGCTGCTTGTGTTTGTTTTGCCATAGTTTAATCAGCATTAGCCAAAGCTAATGGATATATGGAAAGTTCCAAAAATCAGTTTCTTTGTATGGTTAAGAATTTCATGGGGAAGTTAAATTTTAGGGATAAACCACTCCAGCCTAATATAACATCATCCCATTTTCTCTATTTTCATCACACACTGTCTGCTATCCCTGTCTTATTGCAGTGTAATTAATTTCTTGATAGGAGGCAATTACTACTTCTTGTCTCAGGAATACCTGCAAACACATTCTTCTGTTAGGAAATCTGTCTCAAATACTTTTGCCTCTGTATACTTAATAAATTAAAAATCAAACTGAATCAGAATTAGATGCCATGTTAGCCCATTAAGCAACTAAAAGTTTATTTACTTTGAAAAAATCCTAGAGGACTCTAAGAATTTAAAACTTCTTTTGTGCCATCAAATTTCCGAATTTAAAGTCTGGGAAACTGTTTTGATCACTCTCAATTTGTCTTCAATACTGAAGGAGAAAAGGCTTGCAGAGAAATTTACAGTGTTGAAAAAAAAATATACAGCCACCTTTTGTTTTCTTTGAAATTTAAACAAGAGGACTGAATAGCCTACAGGGGAAGCCAGAACATTTGAGGCTGGCTTGCAATGACAGAATGATTTGGGCAGAGTTTTGTCTGCTGTTTCATTTCAATATACATTCACTTTCTTTCCAAAATTTTCTGCTAAGCTATCAAAGTAAAAATGATTCTTTTTGATGCCTGCCCTTAATTTTTCAGGGTTTTTTTTTCCCTTTTTTTTCCCCTTTTTAAAAATTAGATCATTTATGCTGACAATTTCCTTTGTGTGTTTCAGTTTCTCCTGTGTTTCCTTGCTGTTACCTGTCCAGCTACATAGCCCAGAGATCATGAACTCACATGAATGCTTTGATAGTAGTCAGAAGCACTGAGAGCAATACTTCTGTTTATTTAAACAGAACATATAATTATTATCTTCTGTATAGTTGCAAGGAGGAAAAAAAAGGATTAGGCTACTCTTGGACAGTATCAGAGCCCAGCTGAAATCCTCAGGGGATTTTAGGGTTTAAAATTACCAGGATGTTAATTTTCCCTGAGCTCTGGAGGAGGAGGTGCACCTGTATGCTCTGTTTCAAGTGAGCACATCACTAGAAATATTCTGAGAGGCTGCTGCTGCTATCCAGACATGTGAAATAACAATGGGAGGGTCACATTTGCTCCCCTCTCCACCACTCCTCTCCTGTGAGATGCCTCCCAGTTCAGCTCCATTCATCACTGGGTTATTTTTAGCCTGGTTTCCAAAGGAAACAACCCATGTTGTCTGTCTGTCTGTCTGCTTATCACTGCCTCCATAAAAATGCATTATTGCCCAGTTTCAACCAAACTGGACAGCAGGACAAAAGGCTGTGGGATGTGAAGTGGCTGCCAGTTTCTCAAAAGTTGGGGAGGATTTGCAGCTGCCTGGTTTCTGGGGCTGGACACAGAACATACACACACCAGCCACAGCACCACTCGCCCTAATGCCAAAATTCTTCAGGGAAATGGAGAAGGGATGGGCTGTCCAGAGCCACCAGGAGCTGGAAGTTCCCCCCTGAGCTTGTAAGAACAGCATTTGTTAGCAAAACATCTTTACAAAATGATACCTCTTTCAGGTATCATTATTCCTTGAATTAAAAAAAAAAAACATAAACATGACCCCTGGTCCTACTTTGTTGCTGATGCTTAATTAGGCAAAATGTAACAATGGAGACAAAAAAGCCCAAATTTCCACCAAGCATCACCTGCTACATCCACAGAGGATACAGCCTGACCACTGGAAGAAGCAGTGGCTTGACTGGAAATTAAAGTTGACAGAGTAATTAACCCCAGGTAATGATCACTGGTTGAGTCAGGAGGATGCTTTCCTCTCCACCAGCTCATAATTTTGGTGTACAGCCAGTTTGAGCCATCACCCCAGCCTGAAATCAGGGCTCCCAGTCTGACCCAGCACAAGAAGCAACTCACCATGAAAAACTATTTGTAACTTCTACAGCTTAGTATTACCAAGCTGGGTAAAACATCAGTTTTGGCCAACATGAACAGACCTGGGAGCACTGCCTGCTTCGGGGCTGTTTGTTTATATATTTATTTATGCTTTCTTTGGTTTTTTTTAGTTTTTTTTTTTTTTTAATAGCAATCAAAAGCTTCACATATAGAAACATGAACTAAAACGATATTTAAGCCTTTAAAGTGAGCCATAATTGCTGAGTGCCTGCAGTTTTCATTAAGAACCAACTGATGTTCACTCCTTTGGAAGTGAATTTGATTCCATGGCTGGAATCAAAGCACTGGGAGAAAAGCCCCACTGCCCACTGCACTCCCCAGCTAACCAAGGAAGCAGCAGAACACTGGGAGGGGGGCAAGAGAGATTCTCACTGTGTAATGGTTCACCAGGATCTTTGCTTTTCTTTTAAAACCTCCCATTTTGGGTCACCAAGTGTCATCAAGTACCAAGACTGTGAGGTTCACTGATCCCTCTGCAAAACGTGGGGCTCTTTTTCCAAATATTTATCTTTTCAGCTGAAAATGTCTGTGCTTGATCTCTGACTGGAGTAATGTGCTTGGAAGAAAAAGCAAAGTACTTTCAGCTGTTTAAAATAGCTTTACAAATGATTTTATAAAAAAAAGCAGTCATACATAGCTGCATGTATTTTGCAAGGCCAAAAGGAAAAAAAAAAAGGGAATTAAGTTTGACAACTGGCTTGGGCAATACTTTCATGTAGATCTAGTGCCTTTTCTGGACTTGAAATAAAACAAGGATCTGCCAGGGAAAACATGCAACCTGTGCATTCATAGAATAACATGGTTTGGGTTGGAAAGGACCTTAAAGACCATCTTGTTCCAACCCCCTGCCATTGGCAGGGACACCTTCCACTAGACCAGGTTTCTCAGGGCCCCATCCAACCTTCACATGAGGTGTGTCTTTCAAAAGTGCACAGGAATAAAGAGCTAGTGGTGGCACAGACACCCAAAAAAGGGTCTGTCACCACAGCTGCTCTTGTCTCATGCCCTCCCTCTCTTAGTCTTGAGACAAAATGGGTTGGTGGGGCAGTGCAGGAAATAAATTTACCAAGCTTGAGTGAACTGAGAAGATCCAGATTGAAAAATAAACATGAAGAAGGTCGCACATATCCCTGAAATTACTGAACCAAACAGGAATATGAATCAATTCTCTGCATTAAGGAAATTAAACTACGTTCATAAAAGAGAAGCTGGAAAATTTGGGATTACTTTCTCAGGCTTGAGTCCATACTCCCCTTAAACTGAGTGAAGAGATGCCACTTAGTTTAGCAGCAGATCTAAACTTAGAAACACGCTGTACACAACCTGAGTGCCACACCCCAGATGGCCATCAGCCATCACACCCTGTCTCTGTGTTTCATATCACTTTTACAAAGGCACAGAGGCACATTCTTTTTGAAGGTAAGGGTGGAGTGAGGAAGAGAACAAAAGAAGGAAACCTGAACGGGGATAGTGCATTAAAAAAAGAAATACCACCCTAAAAAAGAGAGATGCTGTAATATGCTGGAAAGCAGTGATTGTCCTTAAAGTCCTTTTCTCCTCCCTCTGTATCTGGAATTTACACTGTGAAATTGCTACTGAAATGACTGCAAGGAATTAGTGAAATCTCCACATAAAATCTGTGTTCAGGGTCCTGGATCTTGCGCTCATTAAAAGGGCAGAGACGTGAAAAACTTCTGTTCTTTTAATTTATGCACTTGTGCCAAGAAGCTTTTATGAAATACTCATAGGGGGACCCTTTCTACATTTTTTTCTCTCCAGATTAAAAAAAAAAAATAAAATAAAGAATCCCTGTGCATTGCATTTATGGCATCATTCCTTTGATTGGAGGGGGTGTGTGGGATGAGCTGCCTGGTGGCAATGCTGTGCCCTCAGCCTCTGGCCCAGCACAGCTGGCAGGTGTGGTGTGAGGAGGTGGGCAAAGCAAACCTTCCCCTTTGCATTTAAAGAACTGCTATAACATGCTTTTTTTGTTTTCCTGCTGAAAGCCTGCTGCTTTCTCGGTGTCATACTGATGAAATGGAAAAAACCCAAGAGCAGATTTTGTCTTGTGGTGGAGGTGGGGTAAAATTCCTGACTGCTATCACAGGAAAGGTTGTTATTCTCATTAAATCATCCTCTCTGCAATATCATGCCGTGTTTGTGGACTGCTGCAACTGTTTCTTTGGCAAATGCTCAAGTTAATATAAGCAATCATATTGTTCTAAGGTCATCCAGGAAACCAACAGCCTCCCTTTCCTCCTGACCCTCTCACCAGCTTCCTGTCATTCCTGTGCTCTTCCTAATGCACTGCCTGATTGCAGCCTTGGGGAAGTGTGCTGCTCAGAAGCCCTGCTGCAGAGAATCCCTAAGAAATAAAAACTTTTCCTGAAGCTTCCCCCTAACCTCTTGAATGTTTCCCGACCACAGCCAAACTCCTCCTGCACTCAGGGCCAGGAACTTCTTGCTTGACCCTGATGGGATGGCAGCACTCTCAGGAATTTGTTCCCTAGGAATCTTTTTGCTACACCCACAATTGCACCTTTGTGTCCCTCTGAGTCCAAGGAAGAAGAGGGATAAGCAGGTAAGAGGGAAACTTGGCTGGCCAACAGCAGGGAAAGGGATCCATGGCTTTTGTGATCTTCCACCACCTGCCTTTCCCATCTATCATGAGCCTTTGTACAGAGGAGACAAGAGGAAGATGCTTTAAACTGAAAGAGAGCGGGGTTAGATCAGATATTAGGAAGAGATTCTTCCCTGTGAGGGTGGGAGGCTCTCAGGGTGTCCAGAGAAGCTGTGGCTGCCCCATCCCTGGCAGTGTCCAAGGCCAGGCTGGATGGAGCTCTGAACAGCCTGGGATAGTGGAAGGTGTCCCTGCCCATGGCAGAGGAGTTGAAACAAGATGATCCTTTTGATCCTTTCCAACCCAAACCATTCTGTGATTCTGTGACTGGATGGGGACTGAGCAGTGACAGCTCACTGGGACATTATGGCTCACCTTCCCAAGACAGAGCAAAACCTGCTAAGAACACCCAAAATCAGGGCATTAGAGGGAAGGCTGCAGGGGGTGTCTGCCCTTCCAAAGGCTGCTGTGAAACAGAAGGGGGTGAAAAGGTGGTGACAGGGACAGCAGGCATCCAGATCTGTCAGGGGAGTGACTGTGGGGACCTGTGGCTGGCCTTTGAGTGGGACCTGGCAAACATCTGGAAAGGCACGGATGCTCTTGCTGTGCCCAGGGCATGTCTGCAGGGCCAGGGTGACAAGGAGCCAAGCCCTGGGGCTGGCAGCCTGCTGCCCTTGTTGGGCTGTCCAAGCCACAGGTAATGGTGTTGATTCAACAAACACCCTGCTGGAGCAGCTGTAGGCATGTCGAGTGCCTGTGCTGATGGGAGCAGCTCCAGAGGGTAAACAGGGCAGGGGAGAGCCACTGGCATGTGGAGGGCTTGCTAGGAATGGGCCCACAGACATGGAACCACAGCCAGACAAAGGGAGGGGGGAATTTCCACACAGCACTGGAAGGTCTTATAAAACATTCATTAAATTAGGTTTCCAGCCATTGTCAGCACTTGAATTATAAGGACCAAATGCAATTGAAAAACTACCTTTTGCTTTCATGTGAAATGGTGACTGCACATCAAACGTTTTAATCTCCTCTAATGATAAATATGTGGAAATCTGTAGGTCTATTTATATAAAAGCTTCCAAAAGATATGTTATCTCTGCAATTTACCCCCACTCCTTCCCCAGGGGATTTTTCTTTCATGTCTTCTTGCACGGTCTACATTTATTTACCAGTGAATATCACTTCAAATGAATTTAGTAGCAGGGATGTTTATAGAAATAGCACACTTTCAATGACTTGTGGAGAATACTTACTAAGTGAATGTTGTAAAACACAAGTGTGTTTACATTAGAAAACCAATAACAGACTGGTTAACAGGCAGTCAAGGCGTGGAAGAAAATAAGAGACCTGTTCATCCACTCCAAACCAGCCTACAGTCTTGAATATCAAAACTCTCTTTTGGTGGTTCTGCCTCTTTTGTGACAAACCTCTTTCCAAGTAAGCTTTAGACCAGGAATTTTTCACTGAATCTATTCAGAGACTTACTTGTGTAATAGTTTTAATAATAATTTGAAAATACATTATTCTGGATGATAGGAAACGAAGCAAACCTGTTCCAATAAGCAATCTGCAATAAATTATTCAATCACCTCTAATCAAGAATGCGTAGCATGAAGGCAAGTAGAGAAAAACATCCCTAAGCAGCACTTTATCTATTATATTTTTGAAAGGAACCATGTGTGGCCAATGAATGAAATGAACTTTCCCAGAAACCCTGGTATATTCTTGTTTTGCTTTGGAGAACAATAATTTAGATATCAATTCATTTGACAAGAAGCATTCACTTCCAGGTCATCCAGCTGCTTGCCAGTTAGAAAAAAAGAAACAAAGTGCTGAATCTGGGGCCAGGTTTACCTCTATCTACATAAAGGTAGATATATCTGTAATTATAGAATGATTTATAGAATCAGAATTGTAGAATGGTTTGGGTTTGAAGGCATCTTAAAGATCATTTAGTGTCAACCCCAGCTGTGGGCAGGGACATCTTCCACTAGACCAGCTTGTTCAGGGCCTCATCCAACCTGGTCCTGAATCAAGTATTAATCAGTACCAAGAATCAGTTTCAAATATGAAATATGCCTATTTCTGAATGGGTACAACCACTTTACTTCCAGCTGTAAGAAATCTGATGGCAAAATGAAATGCTCACTGTAAAGGAAAAGTTGCCATAAATACAAATAAACATCCACAACTTCTGGCAAATTAGAAGTAAAATCCTCATGCTGAGAGGAAAAGACATGGTCTGCAATGAACTATACTAAGGAGGAATTATACTAAAGCCACCAAAATGGGAATATTTCCAGTATGGCACAGATGATCAGCATGGATGGACTCAGCAGAGGAGCCCTGCTGTCTTTAGCCAGGCAGAGCATGGAGATGGACATAGTTGTTTTATTTTCAAGGCATGTAACACCTTCCTTTCTGCTCACCATAATAGTGGCAAAGCTAGCTTTTGTTCCTTGCTTTGACTTCAATTCCCTCAGGCCAAAAGGAAATCAAAGTTCAGCTGAGGAAGGGACAGCAAGCAGAAGGAGGCACAGATCAGTAAACGTGGTCTCAGGCTGGCCAAATACCCAGGTATAGGTCAGAATTAACAGAAGGGCATGGAAAGTCCATGTTTTCATGCAAAAAGGGGAAAATTATCAGCACATCTCTCTCTCATTTATCAAACCTGAGCCACTACTCCAGCATAAAAGCAGCTCAGAGTGTCCCATGTGCATTGGGACTGTTTTACAGAAGCACCCAGTAAGCCACCAGTCACAGGGGTGTTTGTTTTCCCCAAGTGGGGAAAATCCAGTCAGCCAAAACAAATACACTGAAACAGTGATTTTTAAAGCACATTAAGCTCATGACTAAAAGGTACCATTAAGAAATATAGCAGCATTTCTTCCTTATTTTTTAATCATGGACCAGTAAATGAGCAGCTTCTGATCTGTTTTAGCCAGCAGACAAACCATTCTGTAAGGGCTTAACAACATTTTCCAGTCTTCCCAGTACCTTGCCAATTTGAGCCAGGCCATGAAAGGAAAGAACCATCTAGCCATCATCCTGCTAGAAGCAGAGAGTTGCTTTTAATTATGGAAAAAACAAGTCCCAGCACCTTGCCAAATGCCAGGTAAAAATTCCACTTCTAGAGCCTTGCAGAAATGGCAGAGGCTGAATAATGTCTAGAGGGAGTCCCTGACTGGTGCTTTCACTGGTGCACAAACTTCCTCCCAGCTGTCATTCCAGTGCACCACCCCAAACCAAAGCAGGCTAAATTGAACTTAAAAAGAGTCCTCTGCATCCATGACATTCCCTTTTCCAAACCTAAACCAGAGTCGTGTAGTATTCCAGCCCAGTTTCTAAAATGATGAATTACATTCTTCAGAACTTTGCTATATAATTATAGACACCTTTAAGG
Source organism: Buphagus erythrorhynchus (assembly GCA_013400855.1). Taxonomy (NCBI): domain Eukaryota; kingdom Metazoa; phylum Chordata; class Aves; order Passeriformes; family Sturnidae; genus Buphagus; species Buphagus erythrorhynchus. The sequence goes on along the minus strand of VZTT01054235.1, from coordinate 116,084 downwards.
AAACCAGATATCCTTGTAAGTTTGGATTAAACTACTTGCACAATGTTTACACAGAGTACAGTTGTCTTTTCCTATTGTTAAAAACATATAAAGTAGACACTGATAACATAAAAATTGGAAAAACCTTCTCATTTTCAAGGAATATTTATATGTGGATCTTCAAGAGTTCTGAAGATCCAAGAGAAATGCAGACATTTAAAAGAGTAGAGCTAAGAAGTGAAAACAGCATTGCCAAAAGTATCCCTATTTTGTTGGCACAGTCCATGCAAATGAGAACACTGCATCCTTGTTTCTTCCAGGCAAAAAACCCCTTCATGCTAGATGAAAGGAATTTCTAAATTATAGCTATAAGTTTTTAACAAGAGTTCACAAGGTTTCCTTCCTTAAGTACTGTTTAGATAAGGTGCTTTAAAACAGAAATTCACCCTTTCTCAGGTTCAAACAAGATCGTGGCTTCCTGTCATTCCAAACTTCTCTGTAGCTCTGACAAACCCCCGCTTGTTCCCAGCAGTGAGGATTCACCACCAGCCATCACAGGAATGCCTCACACCTTCCAGCTGGAGCATTTCCTTGGATGGGAGGGCAGGTAAAGCTGGAGAAAATAAGGGGGAAGAATATCCAAGCAAGGCCATTTGGACAGTAAGTCGTGTTCTCCCCAACATTTGTTGCTGTCCCCATACATTTGGCCAATTATCTGCCTGAAATTAATTGCCCCGTAGTGTGACCATTTTACCTAAATTATCCCTACAGAGAGCCAGGAAAGAAAGCTGTGGCAGGGTCTGTGAGGTCTCACATCCCACCAGGATGAGAGGAGCTGTAGGTTGTACATCCACCTCTCCATCCCTCCCTGTTTCTGAGTCGTAATTTTGCCTCATCCATCCAGGGATAGAGGATGGAGCATCGAGGTCTGCAGCCTTGGGGAATGAGAGGTGGGGGCACGAGGTTTACTGGAAAGCTGCTCACATTTCATTCGAGTAATCCTGTCTGCTTCCAAGCAGATTTCAGAAAAATATCACTGTTCTGCTGAATAGCTTTAATGGGATTACCTTTAAGGCTTCTCTAATAAGTGGTGTTATTAAGTTGTCTGGCTCATATGGAGAATTATGCACAACCACTGGCACTCCCCCTTTTCCCTGGTTTTGTTACAAATTGGAATTAGTGTCTACTTGGTGTTGGGTTTCGTGTTTTAAAGAGGATTGGGTTAGGGGAAAATCTTTTGGGTAAAGCCCTTTTAAAAATTTTGCCTATATTAAAAAAATCCCTTTCTTTCAGCCTATGAAACGTGTCCTAAAAGGGATTAGAAATGCTGTTCAGTACAAATCTGCCAGGAAGTCCAAATCAAGATTTCGCAGATCAAGCAATGATACAAATGATTGCAAAGGCCTAAGATTTTGCAGGAAAAAAATGGACTCATATTTCCAAAGCCAGTCTGAAAGCCCAGTGGGAATTAAAAGGAGTGGGCAGAGCCTGAAATGATGTAATTCTTTCAGCCTTTCAAGGTGAGTAATTAAAAAAAAATATATATTTAAATCACTCTTTTTTAAAAAGTGAATACACTTAGCATTGACTAGAATGTTTTGAACTTGGTGGAAAATCTCTCTAAAAGGGAATGAAAAAAGATTATTAAATTCAAGCAGTTCTCGATTCAATCCCTTGAACAAATTATTAAAAAAAATGGTATCCTTAGACCAAAGTACACTCAGATAACATGAATGAAGAATTGTTAAAACAGAAGAAAGATTCACTCCCATGAAGACAACCCAAAGAAATGACATAAAACCCCAGAGCTATTGCATCCAGATAATTTAGTGAAGGAAATCCCTGGGGGAATGATGCTGAAAGGGCCTGTGCTCCTGTGGGACATTCTGCAGCCGTAAAGGTGATCACCAGGGAGGTCACAGCTGTGTTGGTACTGTTGACACCTGAAACATCTGTCTCATTTACCTGTGACAGGAGAGAAACTGGGTCTAACTCCAGCATGGTGACTGCCAACAGGTCTTGGTGCAAGGAAATTTGTTTTCCCTCTTTTATGGCTTGATCCTCCTCCACCCTCTGTTGGCAGCAGAACCTCTGTTGACTCTAAAAGGTGTCTCTACTCTGAATAGTTTCCTGTGGCTGAAGAAGTCAGAGCTTTGGATTGCTTCAAAAGCTTTTTAAAATTCAGTTTCAATCACTATATATATAAATATCTGTATCTATCTAGACATATATATATCTTTTTATTGCCTTAGAAAAAACAGGGAGTGCAGATTTTTCTTTGGAGTTTCCATCTTGATATGTGGGGCATCAAGATGAAGTTGGAACCTCAAGTGGGAGAATGCTAATGCAGCACAAGGAACCTGCGTGGGCTTTGTTTTTCACGTGGGAAACAGCAGAGATGAGCTCCAGAAGGGCAACAAAAGCAATTGAGCAATTGCCAAGATTTGTAGTCGTGATCTCAGGATTTCACTCACTTGAGCAAATACCCTTGAAACTCCCATTATGGTTTGTGAATCAGCAGCTGCCTTGCTTTCTTAGAGATATCATCACTACAAATAAAAGTGTTGAATCCCCAGGGAGATCAGAAGGTTCTGGTCTCTATTTTCAGGGGTATTTTTAATTTTTTTTATTTTCTGGGGTGTGCGCGGGATTCCGGCTCTATTTTTTGGAATCGGAAAAAAGCGCCTTGGGGTTTGCTCGACCGACCAGCCTCCTGTTTTCTCAATATACACCTGACCTTTCCCAGCTACCTGGTAGGAGGAGGAGGAGTTCAAAACAGAAGAAACCACACTCTGTCAGCCCCGTAGCACTGCTCAGCATTTTCAGCTGTGAGGAATTTCTTTGCTGTATAAATGGAATTCCTCATGCAGAAAGGCGTTTTTGAGGATGTGTGGTGCCATAAAAATCTCACCCTCCCTGTACCTACTGCCATTTGAAACATCCTGTGCATTATAGGCTCAAAGATACCAGTAATAAAAGAAAACATGTTCTGAAGCCCTGTGATTCTGAGGCTTCAGGACAAATTTGGGTTGCTTCACCTCTTTACACAGCATAAGGTGAAATCATTCTTTTTTCCAGTTGCACTGGAAAATCTGTTCATGCCCAGGTTTTCTGTGTTTTTCTAGTGGCTCCCAATAGACATTACCAAACCAGCATCACTGCTGAATTTCCAGGCAAAGATATGAGGCCCTGAAGGAAAATGGGGGTGCTCAAGAGGAGTGCTTTTGTTGGGATGACTCCTTTCAAAACAGCATTATTGCTATATTTGACTGATCAAGGAACTGTTATCCATGATTCATTTTTCACTGACTTCCAAATATGTATATTTAAACAAATAGTAGAAAAGCATCCAAAATAGAAACATAATGAGTAAAATTTAAAAAACCCTAAACATANAAGATATGAGGCCCTGAAGGAAAATGGGGGTGCTCAAGAGGAGTGCTTTTGTTGGGATGACTCCTTTCAAAACAGCATTATTGCTATATTTGACTGATCAAGGAACTGTTATCCATGATTCATTTTTCACTGACTTCCAAATATGTATATTTAAACAAATAGTAGAAAAGCATCCAAAATAGAAACATAATGAGTAAAATTTAAAAAACCCTAAACATAGAAACACAATGAGTAAAAAAAAAGCACCTGAGGAACCTAGGTCCTAAGGAACTATGCTCTGCTTTAAAAAATGATTTATTCATTGTGTCTACACTAAAAACCATCTTCAACAATTTTAGGCTTGTGATTCAAACAAATTTTCATCAGTTGACCTGTGTTTCTAAATGGATGGTAAAAGCACTGAGTCATTTCTGAAAGCACTTCAACTTTTTCACTCAGTGATTTAAGTATATTTACTGACACAAAGTTTTATATATCTCTGATATTTAAAAAGAACCTTTGTTCCACATACTGCCTACAGAACATTCCAGTTGTTCATTTTTTGGGGGGGGCATGATAGGAGTATTGTGGCAAGAAAAAGATTGCACTTACTTTCAGAAGTGAAGGGAGAACCTTTTTATATTTGGCAATACTTTCTCCCAAGGGGAAGAAGCTGGTTATGATCAAGGACAAACACTGGCTGTGACAAATGATGGTTAGCAGGATCATTCCAATATCTGATCAAGTTTAGGATGCTCTGATGACCTTTCCCATTCTTTTTTTTTCTTTTTTTGTGAGAAGAGTGGAAAGTCACAAGTATGAGTAATAGAAGTCTAAGTCTAGTCCTTTTTTAGACATGCAAAACTTCCCTCTCTGTCCCTCACAACCCGTTTACATTCCTAATCTTCATGTGGTGCCTATTAGCTGAGCATAAATAAGGAATGTTAAGCCTCTGTGTATCCCAAGATATCTACAGCCTTAAAGGATTCAGGAAAAATTAAACAAGAGAGTAGGTAAGCTTCCAGAAATAACAGAGCTTTAACAAACACATGAAGTATTTATAGAACATGTAAAGAACAAAGGGAATGCAGGATTTCCTCCCAGAACATCAGTGTTTCATGAATACTATTCCCATTCCATGTCACTACTCCAAGAAAAGGCACCACAACTAATACACCTAATAAACTCCCCTGGGTGAACCTGAATTTATCAAAAATACACATTCCAGTGATATATGCATTTCCCTGCATATCACAGTGATATATGAAATTCTTTTGTAAATAAATTCATGCTTTATTACATGCAGAGAGGTGATGGTTAGTTGTACACCTGCAAGACCTGCAGTGGGGAAGCAACTGATTATCACATTTTTTGGGCCACATGATGTTAATTGAACATGCAGAATGTCTGCTGCTACAGTGGCAAATACTGGGGTAGTGTACACTACAGGGAAACAAAAATACATACAAGACCCATGTCTTATTCAGAAATCTTGAGCCAAAGAGCATTTATGTAATTAATGGAGTGGCATCTCCACTGTCAAAAATTTAGCAGTCTTCAAAATTATTTTGAGGGTTTTT
>VZTT01054235.1:56797-111099 GCA_013400855.1 Buphagus erythrorhynchus | reverse complement strand
AAGCCATGGCCTCTATAAATGGTCACTTTCTTGATTAGACAAAATTTAAAAACCAAGGCAATAGAAAGTCTTGGACCCTCAGTCTCAGTTTGTCAAGCAGAGACTCTTGAATGAGGAGGCTGGAGTTAATGGGCTTCTCCCAGTGCTCTGTGCTGATCCACCTGCAATCCCACATACAATTGTGGCTGTTCAAAGCTTACGCCTCACACCAGAGATTTCTTAAAATGCCTGATCTCAAAAAAAAAAAAAATGCCAAAAAAGGAAAAAAAGGTAGAAGACTGAAGCCAAAAGCTGACCTGTGCTGAAAAGTTTGAGCTTCTTTTTAAGGTATCTAAAAGTGAGTATGGAAAAAATTACAACAAATAACTGTTTGACTTTTTGTGCAAGTCAAAGATCATATACACACATACTTATGAATCTCTCTTGACTGTGCTAATGGAAATCTTTAGAGAACTTTAATTTAGCTGCTGTTAACAATCCTGCTACAATTGAGTCGAATGCAAAGTGCCTTGTAAATAATAGAGCTGTTTATAACCTGGAGGGCAGATCCAAATCCTGTTTAATTTCCTTACCATTGGTCATAAACCAGTCATTTTGAGGATAGAAGCATGATGTGCAAACACAGCAAATCTCTCACTTTTATCACCCTGTCAGAGCAAACCCATCCTCTTTTCCAGCTTTGCTAGCATGTTTGGAAGTGAGAGAAAATTTCATTTCTAGTNAAATACTGGGGTAGTGTAAACTACAGGGAAAAAAAAATACATACAAGACCCATGTCTTATTCAGAAATCTTGAGCCAAAGAGCATTTATGTAATTAATGGAGTGGCATCTCCACTGTCAAAAATTTAGCAGTCTTCAGAATTATTTTGAGGGGTTTTTTCAAGGAAAAAAAAAAGAAAACAACACNAGAGCTGTTTATAACCTGGAGGGCAGATCCAAATCCTGTTTAATTTCCTTACCATTGGTCATAAACCAGTCATTTTGAGGATAGAAGCATGATGTGCAAACACAGCAAATCTCTCACTTTTATCACCCTGTCAGAGCAAACCCATCCTCTTTTCCAGCTTTGCTAGCATGTTTGGAAGTGAGAGAAAATTTCATTTCTAGTGATGCAGAGGAACTCTGGACAATCCAGAGCTCCCTGGGCTTAACAAGAAGAAGAAGTCTCACGTTTTACAGCTGACTTGGTTTAGGATTTTTTGGCATTGAGGCCCCTGAGTGGTTCCTCATCACAGAACTTTTGCTAATTGGAATTATCACAGCAGCACCACGGCTGGTGGCACCAGAGCTCTGCTGGCTCCAAGGGCAGGACAACCCAAGGGAGAGAAGTCAACGCTTTCCTGACAGGGAGATTGCTAAAAATAAGTGGCTTGCACACATTCAGAGATCCAAGGCTAGCTGTGAATGATTCATGCCCATGGAAAGGGGCCAGGTTTGCTGGATGGATGCATGAGGTCGTTGCCATGAGCTCATGAGCTGCACTCCCCGTGCTGAACGGTGAAAATGTGCTCTGGAAAACAGAGATATGGGTGGAAAAGCTTTGGTACCATTTTAACTCAGAGAGACCATGGGATGCTCAGGATGTTTGATAGTATAATATCACCTTTTGTGTGGTTTCTGTAGACAGGCTTAACACAAGTCTAGAAAACAAAAAGTGGAAAAGAGAACAGAAGATGACCCTTCTTTACTGAGAATGTATCCTGTAAACAAACTTCAGACAACTCATAGAAATCTTATTGAAAAACTAGTGAAAATTTTTGGCCAGATTAGGGCTGTGGATGGTCTCTGTATCTAAAATAAATCCATTCATGTCATCTAGCTCTCTGATTGTTAAGGTTTCTTAAAATACTTCACCCATTTGCCAATTTATCGGTCATCATTTTGAGAGCCAAACTTGTAACTTTTATTTTAGCTCAAGGAACTGATTCTTTTCTCACTGGAGATGTTGCTGGGCTATCTGATCTGTGATTAGACCTGCAACCAGTGCTTTCTAGCAGTGTGAAGGAAAGCAAAACATTAAAATAATGATGAAGATTTGGTTAAAGATGATGAAGTTAATTTGAAATCCCTTTCATTCCCGAGGTAAACTTTCAGAAGTACTTCTGGAGGGAGGATCATTCTCTTACCCATTTGTTATGATCTTCTTTTGCAGGAATACTTAAGCCTAAATGGACTGGATTAAGAACAGATTTCCAGTTTTTCAAAATATTTTAACAGCTTGCTGTACAGAGAAGCAAGCTGGAAAGAAAATTATCTGTAGGAGATAAAATATAATATTCAGGTCTTGTTTTCCATGCTGCCTGTGATTAAACTATATCTAGGTACCCCATGTGATGCCCCTGCAAGGCTGGCTGTGAGGGGTATTTAATCACTGATGGTACTGAAAAATAGGAAAGGTAGCAAGAAAGAAAAATGACCTGTGAAAAGAAGATGGAATTATCTGCACTTCAAAGTTTACCTCAGCAGAAAAGGCTGTCGGTAATTTGTTATTAATAGGGTTTTTGCATGTAGTTCGTGCTTTTACAGTGACAGAAGGTATCTGTCTCTTTCTTGGAAACATGTGTTTTATTTCTAGAACTTCCAAACTGCCTGGACAACAGCACGTGTCAGGGTGGAAATCCATGGAATCACAGAATGGTTTGGGTTGGAAGGGACCTTAAAGGGAGCCAGCAAAGTGCAGTTGTTGCACTTTCTCATTCCTAAATCCCATATACAACCTTGCTCTCCAGGAGGAGGAACTATCAATACAACAGACTAAAATGCCTATTGTTGACTAGCACATAATGTTGATTTGAGTGCATGTATTGGCACCTTTGGAGCGATTAAAAAAACCCCAAAGAAATCAGACCATAACAAATTATAGATGAGAATTACACTTAGTACATCCAAAACGTGATGCACTTCTTTCTGTATAATGATCTGCAGATGTCTGCCTGTAATGCAAGTTAAATACAAATTAGGAACATTGTAAGTGTTCAGTTGTTGTGTTCAAGCTTTTTGCAATTTATAAATAATATACAGTACAACTGTGCTGGGTAAAATCCTGACCCCTGCAAGCGTGGCTGCTGAACCTCGATAGAGGCTCATCACCCAGAGCCTGTTAATTCATGAAAACAGCCTGAAATGTGTTTGAATAAAACCCTGGGCTGTGCAGAGACATTTATATCACCTCAGTCGATGTGAGGAGAGTGACAGCATTAGTAATAGCAAACCCAAACAACATGCATCAGTATCTGACAGCCCCTCTGCTAGCTCAGGTCACACACGCAGTATTTCAAAGGAATGGGGCTGGAAAGGCACGGCTCCCTTCTGTCCAGACCCATTAGTGGCAGAGACATGGGGACAGAGCCCAGGGCCACTGACCCTGTCAGTCTGTGTCCTCCTGCCAGGCAGCTTGCTCTGTGCTGTGGGGAGCTCTGGGGACACAATCACACAATGGGTTGGGTTGGAAAGAACCTTAAAAACCCTCTAGTTCCACGGGCAGGGACACCTTCTGCTTGTCCAGGTTGCTCCAACCCCCACGGACACTTCCACTGCCACCACAGCAAAGAATTTCTTCTTAATACCAAATCTAAACCTCCTCTCTTTCAGTTTAAAGCTGCTCCCCCTCGTCCTGTCACCAGGATGCTGCCAGCCTTTCTGAAACATGCAGAGTTGTTTGTGGCTATTAAGCAGCTACTCCAAGGCACTAAGGTACCAGCATCCCTTCAGGATGTCTTCAGGCAGGGTGCTCAGAAGGAATAATCACATCACAAAGTTTGCAGAAGGGCTGATGTCTTGAACTGAGAACTGCTGGAGAAACTTAGAAATAGGGCCATAATAATGTTTTATACTGTACTTATTTTTATGGTCCCTGCATAACATATTGGAAGCAGCTGTGACATTTTTGAACACGGGGAAAATGTGATGGACCTATTTATTAAAGGGGGTTAAGAGCCCCAGGTGGTCTGGAGATTTAAAGACCAGGAAATACCAGAGACAAATGAGAAAACAGGGTGATCCAAGCCATACCAGTTGAAATAGATTTTGATGATAAAGCACAGTTATATATCTTACAATCTGAAATGGATATGTCATGGCAGGGACAGCATTACTGAATGGTTTTAAGGATAATAATTACATATTCCTCTTTCCAGAGATTATATGCCCTCTCCAGACTGTTTCACCCAGTCCTACACGCTGCTGGAAAACCTGCAATTTTTCAAAATTACAGAAATGCCCAGGATTTTTATACCCCACAGTGATAAAGTCATAATAATTCATAGACTTCATGTGAAAGTGTTTTCTCGCCTGAAATTGGACCCTGCAGTGTCTCAGCACATTCAGATCAACACAAAAACATGGAGCCAGGCTCTGCCTTCACAAAATGCAGGGATGTTGATGCTTAATACAGGAAAATCAGGCTTTCCTCTTTCTATCAATCATATTCAATGGGAAACACACATAGAAGTGAGAGGCTTTAAAAATGTGCTTTAGTCCATCCTGCATCTGTAGCTCATCTTGTTCTGGAAGCCTGTGGTCTTTGCCACATTACTGGACTTTATCCAGCCTGATAACACAATTCCATCATTTAAACTCATTACTCAGAGAACTGTCTCACAAGACAACCGTGAATGCCTGCAGAGAACTTACAGATAATCTCCACATATTTGGGATGAAATGGAGCTGAGTGAAAGCTGCTGCAAGCCCTGTAGATATTAACTGGTTCCAGAGCCAAACTTGCAGTGCCATGGCACTGCAGTGCTGAATTTTGTGCTGTTTAGTCTCCACTGAACTCAGTCAAGGGCTGTGGGTCGGTACCAGCAGAAGGACAAGCGTTTGGCCAAACTGAAGGCATTGAGAACGCTGCCACTGACTTCAATGGGGCTGTGATCCCACTATAAATACCTCCCCTGCCTACACAGGCATCATGATGCCTCATTCCCAGGCTGTAGCCTGCCTCCAGGGTAGATCTCCTTGTTTGTTTGCAAACACACTCAGAGCAGCATCACCTACACAAGTTTTCATGAAGTGGGTCAGCAGAGGGCCATTATCACTCCCAGTGCATTAGGTATCAGTGGAAGGTGATGTGACTTTGCTGTTACTGGGAATGTCCAGCTGGGTACTCATGTTCCTGCTCTCTGGAGACAGCAATTCCTGACAAATAAAGCCTTGTTACAGTGCAGTGAGCCTGCTCAAAATGCAGGATACCCATTAGACCAGGAAAACACAGGGTTCATGTCCTAGTCAGGATTAGAAGCGGAGTACCTGAAATTTCAAGTCGCTGACTTTGTGAAATCCTGGGAGAAAATCCCCATCTTGTAAACAAGGACAACAACCCAAGAGTGGTGAGGGAACAGCTATAAGAACTATGTGCTTTTGTTAGTCAGACTTAGATATCTTCTCTTTGAACAAAAAAGCACAGGTTCCTCCCATTTTTAGCCATTCAGTACTATGGAGAGAAGAACAGTGATACTTACCTCTGGCAAGAAAAAAAAAACAAGCAAGGAAATTTTCCTAACTGCTCCATAGACTTGTGCAGTATATACCTGCATCATACCTGCTGCAGTAAAATGAAAGATCAGAGCTACAAGAAATATAATTTACAGATCCAGAGTTCTGCCACCAAAGCCTGGGGTAGGCAAGGCCAGTTGTGCTGGCTGGGTTGAGTGTTAAGCTAAATTTAAATGTTTCCCAGGAGGTTAGAATGACATGTGGAAGGTTCAGTAATATTATTTATTATTTAACAATATGTTTTCATTCTGGACACCGTTCCTTTGGGATGTGTACTCCTGGCTGGTGACAGAGATTGCAGCTGGATGCTGCCCCTTGGAAGTATCTGTACATTTGGAGCCAGCAAAAATGCAATCATCCAAAGAGTCTCTTGAATGATATTAGGAATGTAAGCCATGACTTAGGTTTCCAGGCCAACACAGCCAAAAATATCATGTAACAGTTGCAGAGGAAAATGATGAACATTCCCATTTGCTTAACTTCATTTGCCTTCAAGGGCTAGGAACATAAACCAGATTAAAACAAAAAATAAGCAAAGGCCACAGGATGGTTTCTTCAAAATATGAATGTGTATTTTCTATGAGTTTTTCTGTGTTTCAGGAGAGCTATGAGAAGTCAGGGCCCTTTGCCCTCTTATAACTATTTGCAGCAGCTGTTAACCAATTCATCTGCAGTTTCCAAATAAACTGCAGCTAAATATGGATCAAAAGTTTTTGTCTGCTTTGAAATACTCATCCTGGGTGCCTGCTCTCTTACTGAATCAATCAGTAGAATCCTAATTTTTTTTTATGCTTTCTGGTTTATGTCTGAAAGTAAACAACCATTCTGAATACCTTTAGAAAATTACAAGTTTATAGTGGAAAAATCTTATGCTCCCTTACCTCTGTGAATATCTTCAAAACTAGAGGTAAACTGGAGGAAAATGATGGCTTTTCCTTTGACATCCAAGGTCTTGGATCATGGCAGGTTTTTGCCTGAGATCCATTTGTACACTTCAACAGCTCACAAGGCAGAAAATACATTTAAGGTAAACTTGCATTCTGGGGCCAGACAACCTAAAAATACTCGGACTTTTATTCTGTGACTGTCACTGGTAACTGTTGAAGATTCCTACAACAATAGGGTATTGTCCTCTCCTTATAATCTGATAATTTATGGTACAATTGCAATAGTCAGTAATGTGGTGTCTTTCTGTGCAGTTTAACACCTGACAAAACAGCTTCAAGAGCTGCTTTGGATCTAAATCCAATATAAACAACACAGGCAGCCATTTAATGCTTAGAAACATTTACACCACAAACATTAACAATGAAGTCCTTTCACTCGCCTTTGGACATCGTTAAAAAAAAAAAAAGAAAAAAAACCAGGATCCTTATGGTGTTCCTGAAAGTGACAGAAATAATATGCAATTTAAGACACCCATTCAAGATCGGTCTTTGTATTCAATGATTTTTTTGAGGCATCAGTTTTCATGATTATCATCTTCTTTTGGAACAGCAGTTTAGAATATTGGCTTTTGATCATCTTTCTATAATATTTTTCTTTTAATTACCTCTCCCAGTTTCATTGTCACAAATATCAAGAAATCTATTAAAATTAGGTGAAAAATGCAAACTCATTTGCATTGTAATCCTAATTTTTCTCCAGCTTTCTGCTTCTCTATCACAAATTGATTGCCAATTCTCACAATATCTTCCAAATATTTTCCATTATTAACTGTTGAACCAGAGTTCCTCTATGAATAGATCATTTCCTCAGCTCAAGCCTCTGAAATATAACTTGTACCAATGGGTAAGAGGGGTCTAAGATATAATTCCCTTTGCTGACTGATTAAATACCACTTCCAAATAATTTTCTTGATACAATAAATTATTATGAACCCAATCTTTGTTTCTCACAATTATTCTGTAATATTTGCTTTGAATTTCAGCCATTTCTCTCCTTACACTGAGGTGCTGAGGAAAGGGATTCCCACAAGAGAGGGATTCAGGCATAGCCAGAGATGTCTAATCTAAAAGCTGAGTGCATTAATTATTGTTCAGTTCTGACTTTGACAAATTTTAAGCTATTTAGCAGTGGAACTCATTCAACTTCTGAAATACCAACCCTTTTAGAAGTTCACCACCTGTCAGGCTACCTCTGAACAGAGGCTGGTGTGGAAGCAGCACGGGTTAAGGCAGCTTAACCAACAGAAGAGCAAATAATAACCAGCAGATTTTATTTCTATAAACACAGATTAGTGCCAACTGGTGACTTCACGTCTATGGAAAAGTTTAAATATTCTTGTCTAAGCTAAGCCTTGGAGATTTTATTTGAAGTGATGTTTTCTAAAACATTCAGTAGGGCAACCGGAGCTGTGCCACGAGGGATAAAAAGTCCTGAGGAGAAGCAAGAGGGGAGTGCTGAGCATCTTGAGCAAGGACAAGGCTGGTGTGTCTGAGCCTGAAGGGTGCTGTGGTCTCCCAGTCACCCACTGGAGAGCCTGGTCCCCCTCCTGCCCAGGTGGAAGGTCTGGTGTTTGGGGAGCTCCTGCTAAAGTGCCTGAAATCCCCCACTTTGCATTGGTATCCTGACTCCAGGTGTCATTTCAGAGCCTCCAATTTGTTTCCATAGTTTTATCTGTCAGACCAACCTGGGCAGAGATGCTCTCAGCTCTCTCTGAATCTCCCACTGCAGATCCCATGGAAGTCAGAGTTCTGTCAGGGATCTGCCTGGCTCCCTGCCTGCCTACTTCACATCATCCTGGAGAGCTCAGCATCACAGGATCCCAGGAAGGGAGAGCTGGAAGGAGATCATTTAGTCTAAACTAGATCCCCTAGAGCACCCCTGTCACTCAGGGCTGTGTCCAGCTGCCTTTGGGATATGTCCAGAGAAGGACACTCCACATTCTCTCTGGACAACCTGTTCCAGTGCTTGGTCACCTGCACAGCAAAGAAATTCTTCCTCATATTCGGGTGGAACTTCCCATGCATCAGTTTGTGCCCCTTGCCTCTCATTCTGCTGCTCAGCAGCACCAAGAAGAGCCTGGCTCCATCCTCTTCACCTCCTCCCTTCAGGTACTTGTATACTTTGAGGAGTCACAGCTCCAGGACAGCCAGCAGAGCTCCCTTCCCCTCAGGCACTGCTGCCTTTCATGAGGAATTCCAAGATGTTTGAGTTTTGGTTTGGATTGGAGCAGCACCAAAAGGATCAGACTCGAAATCCCCCACAAAAGAGGATTGTGTTTCTTGGTCCCATCCAAGATCAACAGCTGGGAGTCAGCCGTGGCTGCCTGGGACCTTTGCTGGTGGATTCACCCAGGCTGAGAGCTGATCCTGAGGAACAGCCCAAGGAAAGATGGGGCAGATCAGCAAGAAAAAGTTGCCAGGAATGAAGGACCCTTTTAAACTTTTTTTAATTTTTTTAATAAATTACCCTTTCCAGTAAGGAAAGCACATTGCTTAAGCAAAAGAGCTCCATATCAGCTCCTGACTCTGCTCTGCCAATGCAGCCAGAGTGCAAAATTCAAGAGCTACAGTTCCTGCCCACACACCCTCCCCCAGAACATCCTCCCACAAATCTGAATGCATTCAAACTAGGAATGCAATTCAGGCAAAATAAAATTTCTTAGTATCTGTTCCACTCTCAGTAAGAGAGGTTAATCCTCCTTTCCCCCAAGCTATTTTATCCTCTAAGCTTCTTATCACCTTCTGCACCATCCACAATATGAAGACACAGTTTTTTGTACATTTCTAAAGTTTGCTGCTGCCAATGCTGTCAGGAGATTGCATTATTACAGAGATGCATCTTTTTTTTTTCTTTTTCCAAATCCTAAAGTAGGAAGTACTGAAATAATATAGAAAAAGATGCTGTACATCATAGCTACTGTCCCCATTTTTAGAAGAGCTTTATAGAATAATAAAGGAAGTACGTTTAAAGGCATCTATACTCAAACATTCTTGAGAGTTCTTATCACCAGAAGAGAAAATTCAGTTCTCAGGAAACAGTTATGACTGCTATTGCATGCAGAAGTAAATGTGAAATTCTCTTCTTATAGTATTTTTTTTCTCATTATAATATCTTCTCTTCAGCACCTAAGAAAGAAAACCCTTTTAAATTAGACAGAGCTATTGTTCATAATGTGTGTCAAGGAAGGCAGAAAGTTTTTTTGAGCTTTAAAATTTTTTTTTTTAATAAAAGAGACTGCAAAAGGGAGCCCTCAAATGCCCAGAGCCATGAAAAAAGTGCAGGACAGCACATGCCCATCCATGATAGCCATGGATTCTATACACAGATATGCACCAACAGAGTGAGGCTCAAACAGCTTCTCCTGGCACTGAAGGAGTCAGCCTGACCTGCTTTTTAGAAATCTCAAGCTCACAGCCATGTCAAAGAGATCTGCAGGATGCAAGAGGAAGAAAGGTAGAGCAGTAGAAAAAAGGGTAGCAATAGGAAAAAAGGCAGAGCTCCACTCCAGCTTTAGGAGCAGCAGCAGCACCAGAACCTTCCTTCCTCCAATGAGGAAAACAAAGCGTTCTTACTTTTGCAGTCTGCTTTGTCACTGAAAACTGAACCTGAAAAAAACCTCCATTCTTGATTTTAGAATCAGAATTAAGATGCAAATGTGAGGAGCAGTTCAAACTGAAGCTGCTGGTGTGAGGTGGAGAAATGTGCTGCACACACAGTGAATCCAGGTTGAGACTGACAATTTGGAGGCAGATCTGCACATGGGACCAAACCAAAGCTGGATGGAAACTCCTCCAGAGCTGGGTCTGAATCAAATTGTGGATGAGGACCTATGTCCTGATTTCCAGGCCCATAAGGATGTCACTGTTTTCTTGAATAGGATATTAGACCATCTGTAATTTGCTTTCTCCCTGCTTTTCCCCCCAAAACACCTCTCTACCCCTAAGGTAACCCACCAAGAAGTTGCCTCAGGTACTTTATGCTCAGCTTCCACCTCTGTACTGGCAAGCAAGACTCAGCACACAGAGCAACTGTCTCATGTATTTAGGACTTGTTTGTGCTGTCTAAATTAATCTAAATCTAATTAAAAGTACTTTGGGCTGAAAACAAAAGTTGCCACGGAAATTAAAGCTGAGAGATGTAGTTACAATGTCTTGACAAAGTGAAAATATATTATCCCTATGATTTCTACAAGAATTGGAGGACATGGTGGACTATAGGGTAAAATACTTGTCCAGTGGAACAAATATTTCTGCAAAAAGAGGGTCATGGCAGTTTCTCCAAATGATGGAGCCCTGTAGATAATTTTCCAGTTTTGCTTCTGCACCATAAGAATTGCCTGACACAGATTGGATCAACATTGGAGGCAAGTTTCATGATAAGGGCAGTTTTCAGGAGAAATTATCTTCTCTGCTTAGCAAAGCAGCAGACAGGTCAGGCTCCTCCTGAAGCCAGAACAAACAACAAATCCAACTCCCAGAGTCTGGGAAAATGAATTATCCCCTCTCCAAGGTGGAACTGCTTCCATTGCACTGACAGCAAATATTTTGTACAACTACAGGGCAATTTTAAAGGGGAAAAAATGGGATATAAGCTTAGGAATTAGCAGTGTATCCACTATTTCTCTCTCCCCTGGCATGGAACCTGTCCTAACTGTGGCCATCCCCCTCGAAGGGGTGGAGGATGACTCCTGCTCCTGGGAAGGGCTGCCTGCTGTCCCTAGGGACAGCTGCTGGAGCTGCCAGCTCTCCTTGCCCTGTCCCTCCTTGTCCCAGGGCAGCTGCTGAGGCTGGCCCTGGCTTTGTGTGGCATTTCCTCTGCTGGGCTGAGGCACTGAACCCCACACATCTGGAGAAACGTTTGCTATTCTCCATGGTGATGCAGTTCTGCTGCTGACACTCCAAAAACACATTTAATTTCTATTCCCTCTGTCTGCACCAGTGACAGTGGCCATGGACATCCACATCCTTGCCCTGTCCCTGCCCTACTGTCCCTGGCAGGAGTGACAGGCTCCTACACCCAAGGCAAGGATCTTGGCCAGATTTTCTACATCACAGAAACCCTTTTTATTTTCTATTTGTGCACACTATAATTTTTTTTTTCTAATAAAGGTTTGAAGTGCTGCCCTCATTTATTTTTCAAAGGAACACCTATATGAGTGTATTTGAGGACATTTTAGAGCTAGACAGGTAGAAACAAACTAAAACTGAAAAATATAAGGTACTGTAGATAAATGTGAAATATGTAAATAAATACAAAATGCATTTGTACTTCGCTGATCTCAAAAAGGGAAAAAAAATCTCCCATATCTGAATGACCCCATGTAGTAAATGGCACTGTGTCTAATTTGGCTTTCATATGTGAAAACTTTAGGCATTTCCCGTAGTAAACCATAATTTCTGAAGTCTTAAAGCTGCCAAGATCACAAAGTGAGAGTACTTATTGGGCATAATTTGGTATGAGTTAGCAGGATATTTGCTATGAACATGTTTTCTGAGCTGCAGGTTGTATGTTGCAGTGTTTGCCTTTCAAATGTTGACTTTGAGCTTCTGAAAAAAAAGCTAACATTGCTGAGGTATTACAGTCAGCCCCTTATTAATCAGTTGGCAGTGTTCCCTCTTCCAAAAAACAAGGATCCAGTTCATTGCAGGAGTGCAGCCTCCAGATCAATACAACCAGGATGTGAGAAATGAGTGCTAAAGCCTTCCTCCCACTGCACAGGCTGCAGACACATGCTGAAACACCTATCAGAAGGGGACTGATACAAAAGCATAATGAAAGGTTTCCTCATTCCTACTCAGGAATAACAATCCATAAATAATGGATGTCATTACAACAAATGCAAAGCCATTAGAGGGGTTTATAGTTGTCTTTAGTAGAGATCATTAGCGTGTGCTTTTGCAGCCTAGGAAAATGAGAAGTGAAGAACTAAACCTGGGTAATTAAAAATGCTGAGAGACTGAAAATTCGTGCATAACTTATTCTCTTTCCCTCCATCATGTGGCTGGGGTTTGCTTATTTGTTTTGACTTGCAAGTAATAAAAATCACAGAAATGTCAGACTCACCCTCCCAATTTTTCCATTCAGAAGATTCCTTCTGCATTTCTGCCTTGTCCCGTGGAAGGCACACCCCAAAAACAGCACCAAGGAGGGAAAGCCACAGTGTGAAACCTGGCAGACTCCAGGCACTGCAAAGGGAAAATGTTGAACACAAAGTGCTTCCTGCCAGTCCCAAAAAAGTAATATTCTTAGTGCTGAGGAATGATTAAGAAATACAGAATTCTAACACTGAAAAAAAAAGTTAATTTATTATCCATGTGCAATTTTATTTTTAATAAAAATGCAGGATTTTTTAAAAATAAAAACGAATCCTAAGTGTGTTTTGTCCAGTCCCAAAAATACAGCACATTTGTTGCTTTGATAATTTCCAGATTACTCTGTAAACTTTGAATTCTGCTTGAGAGAATAATTGGCAAAATTCAAAGCTCAGCTGCAAATTAGGCCAAATTCACTTCTGCTCTGAATCCTCAGATGTCCATTTTGACTATATTGAGACTACAGAGGGTAATGCAGCTATTTGTTGGGAGGTTTTGGAACAAAAAAACCCAACCAGAAGTAATTTGTCTTCCAGGAATGTCATCATTTTGCCAGACTCATTACTAAATATTAAGTTCATCTAGTCCCTGATCTATCAGTACATGGATAAGAGGTGCCACGTTAAAGCACATTAATGGGGATATCTAAGCATGACAGAAATGAAGATGTCTGAAAAAATGTCAGTAATTTTTAAACAGGGCAGTGAGAACACTCCAATTTTTATCATTATCCTAACCAACAATTTTCACAAGGCCCTGCAGCTGGTGTTAATTCAGCAGAGAAGATTCACTGTGCAGTGTTCATATCTTAATATAACACCAGGTTTGTTGCAGTTCAGTTTGGAATTGAGCCACAAAATAAGATATTTTTCACCTTCTTAAACTCTGTCTCAGGGCAGCTGCAATTACATCACATTAACACCTTTAAGAGCACAGGTCAAAAGTGCTCTTTCCATCTTGGGAACCAGCTACACGTGGAGCCTGATCTCAAATCTCCTGCTGGGAATTCAGTGGAGCCTGGGTCATGTTCAGACCCACCTGAGCAGGTGTGGGTGGAATCACCAGCACACTGAGAAATTAAACAATGAATGGTCCTGTTTGCTCTGTTTTCCACTTGGCTAAAGTGCATGTCTAGCCAAAGGGGCACTCAACAAAATTCAGTGGTTTTAGATGGTTGGTGGGCAGAAGGACAGGTTTCTCCTGACTGGAAAATCACTTCAGACCTATATCTTTGTATCTTCCCAAGCTTCTGTCTCTCAGCTTCAAATTTACTATATTATGACCATATTCTGGTTATAATAAGTACAATATAAGTAGGTTATCTGAAATTATCACTCCCTGCTGTTACCCTGGGTCTGTAAGGGGTCTGCTACTCCTTAAATGTAGAGAAGCAGAACTACTGGTTAATTTATTACCTGTAAATTATCTGAAATGTGCATGCTATTTCTGCATCAAAAAGTAATTTCAGGCTGCTCAGATGAGGGAAAATCTGTTTGTTATTCACAAACCCTTGCTGCACAGCACAGGAAAATATTTTTTTCAGTGCACAGTCAGTTCCCAAGCTGTTTGCTCCAGATATTCTCCCTTTGTGCCACGTGGACACTGGGATTGTGCAGTATTTTTGTGCTTCCTGGCTGAATACAGAATAAGAGCTCAACAAATTCTGAATGGTAGTGCTGCCAGTTATTTCCCTTCCAAAACTCTAATGGTAGAGGCATGTGGTGGAGCTGAACTGCTGAGCTGCTCTTTGGGCTGGGACAGGGATCAGGAAAACCTGCTTTTGCAGTAATTGATTAGCTCTGAGCTGCTAGGTGCATTTGCACTGCAAGGCAGAAATTATAGCTGAGGAAAGGGTGTCAGGTAGTGCTAACTCACCCAGTTATTTTTACCCCATTTTGTACCCTTCCTCTGTCCTAAAAGTGTTTTTAAGCCAACTCTTGAGAGCAAGAGTTTTTTGTTTCTTCAATGAATCAGAGGTTAGATCAGCAGTATTTCTGTTTTCTGTCTGACCAGCACACACAGGGAAAGAGCTGCTCTGTGCCTTTTCTCCTTAGGGGAAAGATCAAATTTTAGATGAAAATGGGCAATTTTGGGGTCAAAATGGGCAGTTTGGGGTTAAAATGGCGAGTTTGAGGGCAAATATGGAATAAAATGGACTATTCTGACATAGAAATGGGCAATTTGAGGGTAAAAGGGTCACTTTTTGGACTAAAAGGGACAATTGTGGGGTCAAAATGAGAGATTGGAGGGTCAAAATGGACAAAATTGAGTTAAAATGGGAGATTTGGGGGAAATTTGGGATCAAAATGAGAATTTGAAGCAAAACTGGGCAGTTTGGGGGCAGAAGGGTCAATTTTTGGACCGAACTGGGAAATTTGGGTCAAAATGGGCAAATTTGGGGCAAAAAGGCCAATTCTGGAGTAAAATGTAGAGCTTTGGGCCAAGAGGGCCAGTCTGGGGACAAAAGGGTCCTTTCTCCAGGAGCAGGGGCACAGTCTGTGCCTGCTGACACTGACTTTCAAAGATAATCTTTACTGCAGTACTCGGGACAACGCACAAAATCATGGAACCACCACAGCATGGTTTGGGTTGAAAAGAACCTTAAATATCATCTAGTTCCAACCTTCCAGGCAGCCCCTGCCTTCCATTTCTCCTCCCTGAAGAGGAGCCAGTGAGAAAGGAAATGCTTGAGAGGCAGAGCAGTGTGCATGGGGCTGGCTGAGGGGTTTTAGGTGGATCTCTGTTACTGTCACACATCCGCCTTTCCTTGGGTCTTGGAGGGCACCATGGAAAACTACTGAGGGGGTAGAGAGCCTGAGGGGAGCAGGACACAGAAAACAGGGCAGCTTTCACAGTCACCTCCCAGCCTGCCTTGAGAGGAGATAGGGATGAGCAATGGCATTCCTTGGGGATGGATGGGAGCCTTGGGTTTGGCTGCTGCAAGGTGCAGAGCGGAGCTGGAGGGCTCAGCACAGACAAGATGTGGGGAGGCAGGGAAAGCTTGCCCAGAGGAAGCAGGGAAAGCTTGCCCAGAGCCCTGGTGGGAGCTGGAGGAGAGCTCCAGATGAAACCTTTGCCAAAGCAGCAATTAAGGCACCACCATTAATTTCCCCCTAAGCTCAGTGGTGTCACTGGTGGCGGTGTTTGGGTTTGGGCTGCACTTCCCTGTGTCTGGAGGGAGGTGCTGCCCCACAGGGGAAGGGCAGCATTTCTAACAGCACCCAGAGTGCCTCTCTGTGACTGCCCACAGATGGTGCAAATCCCCTGCCACTCACCATGCCAGCTTCTCATCTGAAAAAAATGTGCATCAAGCCTTGGACCTCTTCCTCAGGTGCACTTCAATCCACTGCCAAGAAGTTACCTGTCAGTCCCATGCACTATTATTTTTTAATTACTCTCAGGATAACCTGGGGCTCTGCCTCCTTCTGACTTTTTTTTTTAATGATTCCCTTTTCCTTGAAGTCTGTCTGCCTTAAGTGTTTTGGCCTATTTCTATTCCTTCCTGAATCTGCCATAAAACCCAGCACAGCTCCAAGGCACTCAGGTAGACCCAGCTCTACGAGGCAGCTGCCAAGTGGTGTATCCTAAAAATTAACATAAATAAAATCCCCCAGCACAGCAACAATAAACCCACTTTAGACCTCCTTTAGGAATCCGGATGAACCTTGAAAAATGGGTTCAGTGTCTTGTCTGATTTTCTGCTTCAGGCAAAAACTACAGGACCTTCTGTGATGATCAGGGTTAGTGCTGGAGTAAAACTAATCTTCATATGACAAATTGTTGAAACAAGAGTTTCTGCTCTGTATGTGCATGTAGGAGGTTATTTACAATTCTCAAGGCACACTGTTGACTGCATTGTATCTTGAGATTGCTTAGTCCAGACACTCTTGCTGCTGTTACCCCTGTCCTCTATAACTTCTGATAAAAGCAAAGACTATGTAAATTCACACATGCTCAGTGATTAAATAGTCTGCTTAGGTTTTTCAGTGTGCATTTTTGCCCTTTAATGCAAAAAGGATATACTGAGGTTTCCAAACCCAGTTTTTTAATGATACTTGTTATCAGATGAAAACATTTAATATGAGCCCATATCCTTTCATAAATAAGGGAGTTTCTCACTTTCTAAAGTTTCTCACCTTGTGACCTCAGAAAACACTTCAGTTTCTCTGACAGGAACTCTAAGTCATAACAGCATATTTCCAGAGCACAACACAGCTCTTACTACTGAAGTCTCTCAATATTTCCTGGCCAGGAGGGATTAAGAAGCAGTGAAACAAAACTATTTTTACAGGTTTGGTTGTCTGGCACTCTCACTATTTGCTTAAGCTGGCAATTTATGAGAAAGCAGTCTCCCCCTCTCTCTTGCACCACCTCAAACAGTGCTACTCCCACCATCCCACACTATGAAAAACATGTTCGTTTTTAGGGCAAGAGAACTGCACCAATTTAAACCCTAAATACAGGCTGATATGGACATCATAATGTAACTACATTAAAACTAAGCCCTTTTTCCTGAGGCACCCGCTTTAAGCCCCTCAGGCTGTTGGAAACTCTTCAATAATCATGAGGAATAATGTCACTCTTCCCAAGTTTTGTCACCCTGGAGAGCCCAGAAACCTTGCTCTACATCAGGAAGACGCCACCACTTGTGAATGCAAGTGCTAACCTCTTGTGAGCTCTTACCACAGCAGAGCTGTGGGTGAGAAGCATGGACAGAGAGGAATGAAAGCTCTCAAGGACTTCCCATCCCACTGCGAGCTCTGAAGGGGCTGGCTGGTTTTATATTTGTTTTGTTTCTGCAGGAACAGACTGCAAATATCCATGGAGACAACATCAGAATGCCAGGAAACCCTAACAAAGATGACCGTTGTGTCTTGCTCTGAAAAAACCAGATGTTTATTAAAATGTCAGCCAAATGACTTATGTGTCACTGACTCTGAGGGCAGCACAGCAGTCCTGCAATGTTGAAAAAGCAATAAAAATGAAAAATGGTCACTCATCACTATTGAGTGATAACTGGCATCCTTACCAAAATGGTCATTTCTGCTGCAGTCCAAGCGGTGTGGAGGTGGTTGGCATCTCCGTGGCTCAGGACTCCTATTTATTTCCAGTATTTAGATCCATAGGTCAAGCCAGTTCTTTGGAAATTGATACAGGCTGTTTTATAGTTCTGACATTTCTATTTCCCCAGTGGATTGCATTAAAGGTTATTGACCTCTCTAGGGCTGAGTAAGCCCATAGAGAATGTGCTCTGGGAGTCTTTGGCGCTGAAAGCTGTAACATTTCTTCACTTTAATTACATTTATCAGATAATTCCAATTACTGGTTGCTTTTGGAGTTCCATACAGAGGGAGAAAGGGGTTTACATTTACAGCTCAATTCCCAGCATGCTTTACAATATAGGCAATGTCCATTATTTATTATATGTCCTTCCTTCTCTCCCTGAGCTCTGATAGATGGATGCTATTTGATCAGTCACAGATCTGCAGCCTGACACCATAAATTCCAACCACTCTGGCTTTGTCCAACTGTCACAGAAGGGCTGGGAGTGCTCCCTGGCCCATGAAGAATCAGTGTTTAAGCTGTAGCTGTGTGATGATGTGTTTAGTAAACAATTCTAAACAAGAACACACCAGACGACCCAATCCCCTGACTTCACAAGCTGCAAGCACTCTGCTTCATGCACAATTTCTTGTGGATGAAATGCATGTATATGGTCTGGAGGACAGATGGGGAGAGCATGTACAGAAGTAGCTTTCTCTGTGGAAATAAGAGAGGAGAAGCAGCAGGTAGGGAGTCCTGCTGCCACAACATCCTGTGGGAAGCATGTGCCTCATGAGAGAGATTATATCAGCTATAAAAGACTTTAAACTTCCCAGATTTGAGCTGAAGTGGCTGGATTCCCAACAGTGTATTGGCTGTTAATTCCAGACAGCTACTCTGAATGGTTCTCATGTTTCATTATAGATGCATTCATAAGGATGCAAGTTCCACCTGTAAATTATCTGGAAATCAATACTCCTATTGAGAAAGTTAATACTCCTATTTTTAACTGAAACAAAGGGAAAACAATCTTAAAGTAGTTTTGAGAAGTTCCTAAGCACTGCTCCATTAATCCTGCCCTGGACACAGCAATTGGGAAGATCAGTGAATTAAGTGTGGCTTTTCACAGGCAATGAAGTTTATACTTGAGTACTTTACTCCCATGACTCAATGATGTGAATTTGGTAAGAAACCTCAATAAACAAGAGTGCAACAAATATTGTTTTATACTTGGGAGGAGCAGATCAGTGGTTACTGAAAGATAAATATATCCAGATGTGTTTATCAGTTGTTCACTCGAGTATTCAAGCATAAATAACTAACTTGCTTTAAGTTACAGCTCTCACTTGTGCCAGGAATCCCCCTGGCAAACTAAGGAACTTCAACAGTTTTGGAATGGCCCTGGGAGATTGCATCTGCTCATGCTGAATGTCCAAATGGATGCACAAAATCGTTTCAATTTCGTTTTTGTATAGTCAGCATCTAAACCCAAGGGAAAACCCTGCTGAACAGGGCTCATTCCTCCCTCTGGAATATTGAAGTGGATGCTGAGAAAAGCCATCTCAGTCACAGTGATTAACTGTCCAGAAGGATAGGAAGTTTCAATAGAAACTTTCTGAGTAGGATGGACAATACCTACTCAGCTAATCTTGATTTAATCTCTGCTCAGGGGACAGAACTGCTGCTCCTCCTTGTCTCTGTTTGCCCTGAATTAAGCACATCCTAAGCTCCTTTGTCAGCTTTAGAACATGGATGAGTAAAACCAAAACATAATTTTTTTATACCCCACTTTAGATTCACATAAATAAGCAAAAGCTTAACCATGGGGAATCATGCTGTGAAAAAAGTGAATTTCAACCTCCTCATTATTTTATGTGATTTAAAATCTAAGAACAACATGCTCCAAAACTTTCTTACAGAAGAGGAGCATTTATATCTAAGTATTCAATTATATCTCATACCTAAAATGAAATTGCATTAGTCTGAATGGAGAATTACACCTACAAAACCTACATTTAAAAGGGAATTTTTGGTGTTTAGATTAAAATTTTCTTGAAGGCTCAGTGGCATTGATTTTGTTCCCAGATCTAAAAAAATAAACCAAAAAACCCCAATTTAACCAAACTAACATAAATTTATTTAATTTCTAAAAGCTGTGATTTGGTAAGGGATGCACGATAGTGTCATTGGAGGAGGCAAATTAAGTTTCCTGGGTTCAACAATTGCTCACTTCAGTCATATGTTTTGATTTCTTTTGAATTTGTCCTTGACATCAAATATTCAAGATCTGCAAATGTTTCTTTTGGGGGTGGGGAGGAACTGCAGCCTGATATTTATATAAATATTCAATCTTAAGAATAACTTCTAAAATAAAATATTCCCTTATAAGTAAAAGTTTCGAATTAGGGAAAACTTCAAACCCATAGACGCACGCTTTCCATTTTAGCAACTTGATCTGTGCATTTTAGTTCAATTTGGAACAGCTTTTCGATCCCCCAAATAATGCAAACTTGATTTTCAGACA
This sequence comes from Buphagus erythrorhynchus, assembly GCA_013400855.1. Lineage (NCBI taxonomy): Eukaryota > Metazoa > Chordata > Aves > Passeriformes > Sturnidae > Buphagus > Buphagus erythrorhynchus. Next base: position 90,998 of record VZTT01054235.1, on the reverse strand, counting down.
GTTCCCTGGCCTTTAAGTTTGCTAAATGTTGCACTGTGCTCTCCTAACTGCTATGTGCACCACGATGCCAGCAAAAACAATAGCTGCATTTATGAAATACATTATTGCAGCTTCCAGCCCACAGTTCGGAGACTTCATGGCTGGAATCTAAATTATGTGCCAGCATGCACTCAGTTGTTATTAATCCACAGTTGGAAACACCAGCCAGCCCTTAGTATGATATATTCTCCTTTGTGAACTGGTGAACTACCTCTGTAGATAGGAATTACACCAATAATTTACCAATTCACCAATTTCCTTCAGCAAATGAACACTGATGAATTGTTTAGTCTTAGAGCTTATCAAGGTTACTCATTCAGGTGAGTTTTCACCAGGATATGTGTACACTGGCCTCCTAATTTCTCCCCAGTTTATTTTCTTTTATTTGCTCTGTGTAATAATTAATCTCTCAGTGATGTGTTGCCTCCCAAAACCTCCTGACACTTCCTAGAAAACGATTCTCAGCCTGTCTTGCAGGTGACAACATTTCATTCACTCAAGTGTGGGTCGCACTGGTTTTCTTTCTTTGGAGACTGTGACTACAAAAACCATCCTGTTCAGAAAGCCATGGTTCCTGCAGGGAATGACAGCTTTCTGGCACGAGCCAGCACCATTCAGAAAGTGATACTTGCTCGCTTAAAGTGGTGCTGAAAGAACTCCATTGGGCAAAAAGATCTTTTGGGAATGAGAGGATGATTATGAAGCCCAAGCAATCCTCCACCATTTTCTCCAAGCAATCCTTATCAACTCAACATCTTACAGAAACACCACAGAAAAATTTAGGCTGGAAGGGACCTTGTGAGTGAATTTGGTCAACCCTCCCTCTCTCATCTCCATGTAAACACAAAATCCAAGCCCTTGAAAGGCTTCTGAGCTGCTCCACGACCCCACACCCTTCCTCTTTGGGAACCATGCAGTCCCTCCCAGCCCCGTAATTTTACACAGCCTAGTGAACACAAGGATAGTGATTGCTCAAGTCTGCAAACCCATTTCAGGAGCAGCACCAGCCTACTTTGATGCCACTAGAAGACCATCATTATGCTCTGCACCAGCAGGAGAACTGTCTAAGAAAAAGCCACCGAGTGCTGCCACCTCCCAGATCCACTGCGGTTCACATCAAGAAAACCAAATTCCCCGAGCGCTGCTAATGACTGCTTTCTTTTTCCATCTCCTTATCATTATGGTAGAAATCTCTGCAAGAAAGCCTCAAGCTTGGTGAATGGCAAACTTAATTGGACGTGCCTGGCTCAATATTTCTATTTTTGATGGTCTAATTAGAGTGGGCAAAAGACAAACCGCTTTTATATTCAGATGGCTTTGCAGACTACGGTGTTTTTCTTTTATTTATCAAAATCATATGTGTCTACTTTAAGCTCTTCATCCTAAAATATTATGTCCTGGAATCTGACAGAAGCTTCCTGAAGAAAATACAAAAATGGTAATTGGAAAATTTAGGTCATTTATAATCAACGATTCAAAGCAAGATGCTGGAGACAGCTGAAACAATAGGAAAAGTACTGAGGAGAAGGGCAGGGAATAGTATTCCTGCTCAGATTTCAGTGGAGCCACACAAATGATACTTCTAGATGTGTGTCCATAAAAAAGGTGGTGTGGAGAAAATTTAGCACCTCCGTCTCCCTAAACCACCATCTACATGAAATATCCTCTTCTGACAATTAACAAGAAATTTTTCTGGTTAATCTGTGCATAAAGACAGCAACAGATAGTTCTTATTCCAACCTTCCCTGATCTGGGGCAAGAAGGTGCCACTGCAATATGTTAATGAAATCTTCATCCCATTATATGAAAACCAACTGCAGACCACAAGCAGATTCTGTCTTGGAATTTCCTGAGGGTTTTTTCAGCCTATTGTAATTAGAGAATTTACTATGCTGCCTAATCCTTCAGTTTGTGGATATTTGTATTTTTTTTGTCCAGGTAGGGCAAAAATGCACAGGGAATGTATTTTGCCTATTTCTCTCAACTGCACCATCACATTAAAAGTAGGGAGGGGGGAGGTGTATTATGAAAAAAAAGGAGTTTGTCCCTGAAATTAATTAGCATCAGAATGTCATGTGTAATTTTAAAATGGTTTATCCCAAAAGTGAGAAGTTAAAGAGCCTACATGTGGGTTTCTTTAAGGAGCCATATCTCCCACAGATCAACAGAAAGCTGATAGGCTGTGCCACAGTTTCTTTTCTTTACATTCGATAATTACATTTAAAACTAAAACACTGGCAAAAAGCACACCTTCACCTTTTTTTACAGAAACATCTGAGATCATTTGTAGCTCAGACCAAACCACTGCAGGCTTTTATCAGGGCCACACCAGTAATGGCCCTGGAGACTGGCAGGGAGGGAAGGGGACACAGCCAGCTCCCCGGGGGTGGGCACATGGCCAGCCCTGGCATCCCCTGCCCAGGAGCTCCCACGCTTTCCCCAGGCTGGCAGCAGGCAAAGCCCAAGTGCCCTGCATGTTTGTCACCCCTGCCAGAGGTACAGGGCCAGGGAGCAGTGCAGGGATGCTCTGGTGGCACCTGCAGAGGGGGAGCTGCAGCCAAAGCTCTGTGGGGAGCAGCTCACAGCCTTCCAGCCCTAAAGCACAGTCCCACCTGTACTTCCCCTGGAAATTGCAGGGATGCCTCAAACAGCAGCAGCAGCAGCAAAGGCTGGATGGCTCCTTTTTATCTCATGTACATGTGGTACCTCCAGCTGCTGCCTGAGGAACAAAGGATGAGGGAGGGTGAGTGATCTGGGGCTGTGCTTTTGCCTTCCTCTGTAAAAGTAATTGATATTTAGATACAACTGACACACCTTCAGATCTGATTTTAAGTTATTTGTCTATAGAGCGAGCTAATTTGATAGATAATTAATGTAAGAGAACATGGATTCATTAATTTTTTATTTTGTGAAGTCCTCAGTCTCTGATAAGCATTTTTGTATTTGACTGATGATTTTGTGAAAATAAAAATAAGAGGATTGGTCATATTTAATGGACCCAAAATTATTTTATGCTAGCAAAAGCATAAGCTTGAGACTTTGGTAATAAAAAATACTATCCACGCCTGCTTTTTGATGCTTAGTTTGCCTTTAAAATATTTTGGGTGAAATTCTGTATCATCACACCCAGAGTGAGCCTGGAAAAGGATCAGGAATTTTTAAATGGCTGTAATAAAATGTGATAGTATTCTCGGATGGGAAATATCAGATAGATGGAAGGAATCCTACTAATGCCCAACAATGCATCAAGCAATGTAATTACATGCTGTAGCCAGGATCCAGTTACTAATGCTTTGCAAGGCACAAAGGTATATGGAATCAACTATTTTTACAGCTGTCATAAAACTCCATTCCTGCTAATATTCCTCTACCTCTCCTATGTGTATTGCCATAAGCCAAAAATCTGGATGCCAGCAAAGAAAAATCAAGAGGAATTACAGCAGGACAAAGTCTGTTTTAAACCCACAGCAGAACAGATAGCATTGTGCCAGCATGGGATGGTATTTACAGAAATCCCATGAACTAACCTCTGCTTGCCAACTGAGAAACAAGTTCTTTGAAGTTTAGGGTAAATACAAGCCCATCTTAAAAGCTATGGGCAGTTTTTTTCCTAGCAAACCAGCATAATGCCAGCAGAAATGCCAGCAGATATCCCACAATTGTCACCATAAACACGTGTCACACGGTGCTGCCAGGCTGGTGCATCCCTGACTTTGGAGGAGAGGCTGAATTCTCAAATTCTTACCCAGTCTCTTTTCTCACTGTGTACCACATAGAAAAAAACTCCTAGATATATCCATGTATCCCTGTAAATCTCCATATCTGTGCAGTCTGGATAGAAACAATTGGCATTTTCCACAGAGGCTGAATGGTGCCAAGGGTTGTACTCCACTGGGCCAGGGATGGAGCCTGCAGTTGGCCACAGGGGTCCTGCTGACACATGGCAAGCCCCAGGCCATTCAGAGACAGCATTTGTCAGGAATAATACTCGATGCACACAGCCAGGAAAATTGGAACCACATTCAGGGCTCATGTGCTGGAAAAAATAACTGTGATTGTGGAAAAACTACTCTTGCAGCCTCCATGGCTGACTCCAGATTGCAGATATGGATTTGCTGTGCACAAACCCCCAGTGCTGGGATTGCTCATTTATGGAAATGAAGTGTGGAGCTGGCATTTTTACCAGTTGTACCTCCATAAGTGAAGGAAAGCTCACTACAGCTGCAACTGTTCAGCAAAGTGCATGGAATTATAATTGCTCATGGTTTTTCATCTTTTTATCTATCACATATATAAAAATGACTTATAAAGAGTATTTTCTCCTGCAGTTCTCTTTAACTTATAATTTAATTTCGTTAATTGACTTAACAAAAATCTACTTTAGATATGGGGAAGAGATTAGAAGCTAGAGGCTCTGCAGTCTTCACTGCACATGGTAGTATTATTTCCTGGAAGATTTCACATTCTTACTTTAATAGTTTTTCCATTAAGTTCAATCTTGCTACAGCTAAGTTATAAATTGATACTTGCCAGAGTCACAGTTACTGCATATCTGAGGTATATAATGAGTCATTAATTTAACAAATCATCAAATACCATATGTATTATTAGCTTTTAACAATTGTTGTAGCCTTCCCACGATGCTCTCATAATTCCATACAAAGGGATATAAACAATACTGTCTAGTGACTATTGTTAATGAGGCCATGGAACTTGCTCAGGTAGTTTTTCTTGGCCATGTTAAAGAAAAGCTCAGGTTCAGAGGTGAACAGAAGTCATTCCTACCTTTATTATTTAAAATCTGTTCTCGTTGGCATTGTCTCACAGCTTATTTACACAACAGCTTTTCCTGATTCATGTTTTGCCTCCCTGGATTGCTGGAGCCCTTGCTCTGAGCAGCTTGGAAGATACAATGGATGTGATTGTCTCAGATGCTGAGAGGAAATATCCGAGTCCTTCAGGTTCCTCCTTGCACTGAGCTCCAGCAACACTTTATTTAATCATTTTCTAATTGAATCCATGCAGCATTTGTTCCTTTTCAAGAGGAGGGAGGATGTCAGCTAATTATAGCAGGATGGGAGCGATTAGGTAATTATATATCTCCAATAGCAGAATCTTCTAGAGGAGCTGCTTCTTGTGGGGGGAGTTTATCTGTTTTCCCTTTCTTTTCAGAGGTTTTGCTCAGTAGAAATATATCCCTGGGCTTTTCTTTACCAGGATATTGCCACTTGAAAGTTGTATCCTACAGAAATCAAGGAGAAATTAAATACAAACAGAAACACTAGGGAAGTGTTATAGCAGAAGATCACATATGATGATAAAGCAGTAGCACTTTTGCATATATAGTACAAAGCACACCCTACATGAATGCAAACACCAAGCACAGCAATTTCCATTATCCTTCAGGCATATTCATCACAGATTTTTTTTTTGGCCCTAGAATTATCTTGGAGAGTAACAAAAATCAGAAGTTTCAAGTTGATTTCATTTGCTGAGATTAAAGCAGAAAGATTAAATGAACAACAAACAGTGCCAAAATTGAAGTTTGGATATCAACATTGTCATTCTTGCAAACTTTTCCAGAGCTATAAATCTTCCACATTTTGCTCAAAGATTTTCTTTCTTTTTTTTTTTTCTTCAGTGACTTGATGAAAGGTAGCAGCACTTTACGGGTATTATAAGTGGTGCAAAATGATTGGTAGCCTTGGGAATTCTCCCCACTTGGAACGACATTTAAAATCTATGAAATTTAATTAAAAATACATATATCATAATTGCTGTGCCTAGTTCTCTTCAGTGCTCTGCCATCCCATCTAAACCATTTTCCATTTTTCCTGCACAATAGCTCTGAGCTGGCTGGCATGAACTGTCATGACTCTATCAAAAGTAGGGGTTCCAATGTCAGAGCTTTTTTCCTCTGCAAAACCAAGGCACAAGCAATTTAGCACCTCACATGTGGGAGTTCATAATCCCTGCCACAGTGCACTGTAACCATTAAGCCACTGACCAGAAGTCCCATCAGATATTCTCAACTTAATATTGTATAATCCTGAAGATAGCTGGAGCTTTAAGGCTTTAAACCAGTTTCCTAGCAGGTCAGAAAGCCCTCTTGAAGCATAGCTATAAGTGTTTTATTTTTTCATCAGGTACTTATGCAGCTCACACTCTCTGCCCAGGGTGGGGTGGAGAGGGAGGGTGTGTGACTGGATGATGTTTAAGGTCCCTTCCAACCCAAAATATTCCATGGTTCTGTTTTAGAGCCCTACAAATAAAAATGTTTTCAGAAAAAGGGTGTGGCTTTCCACAAGTCCATATCTCCATGATGAGGACGAGCTTGTTTTGGAGAAAGCAGGTGATATTATCCTTTCTTTTTCCATCCAAGGAATACTGTGTGCACACTAGAGAGAGTAATGTTGAGCAGCATTGATAAAACAAAGCTGAAAACCTCGACTGGATTTTGGTTTCCACACCATAAATCTTGCATCTCCCCTTGTTCTCCACTCAGAAATCATCCTAGCAACAGCAGATGTAATCCCTTTTATCTGATTGCTGGGAAATCTCCTGCTCTTGCCAGAATCACTGATAATCCTCATGGGTGGAACAAGCCCATGGTAGCAAAAGAAATGGAAATAGCACTTTGATATCCTCTTTTTCACACTGGGTGAGAACTTGGCCATTCCTTGGCATCTGGGTGGGATGCCCTCTGCAGCACCTCCTCCTCCACTCTTTAACTTTCCTCTGTAAAACAAGAGCCACAATTACTGCCCTCCTCTGTGGTTTGTGTGGAAATCCATTGATGCAGTTACTGCCACTCTCAGAACCTCTTTAAAGCTGAGAGTACATTCTAATTCTAATTTAACTAAAATAAAAAAAGTTTTTATTTTTAAATAAGAGAACCTTTACTTTTTGTTTTTAAGCAGCCCTTTCAAATTCATATTTTATGAGCTCCTCTAGCTTAAATTGGCAGAGCTATTTTCTTAGCAGAGCTATATTCTTAGCTAGTCTTGAAGTACTAAAGATATTAGTAAAGTATTACAAACTAACTAATTAGGCCTTCAATTATCATTAAAATTGTTTTTTTTAACAGCTATCTGCTGATATGAAAACCTTTTTATCCTATAATAGGGCTTGAAGTATCACAGTGCTCAAACAAAGATTAGGTTACTCTTACATTAAATGTCTCTATTTATACAGGAACTATTTCTGTCTAAACATTACAAAGGAGACTGTATTATCACAAGCAATTATTTCAGAAATAATTAAGAGGCTTTTTTCCCTTCAAAATGAAATTTGAGCCCAGCTACAATCAAAACACTTCCCAGTTTTGTCTTTGTTACATCAGCAAAACCTTAAGAAGTCACCTTTAAGAAGACAATCTATAGAATACCTTGATATATTTAATATATTTAAAAAGAAGGTTATTTTCTCAAGGATAAAAGCTCTAGGAGACATCCTCTTGAAACAACTTAACAAGGAGGAGGTCTCCTCATCTTTAAAAAGATTCTACTGATGGTTGATTCCTTTTTTCTAAAAAAAAAAAACAACAAACCAACACCCAACTGGCTGCCTTAATTACAGTCTGCAGCAGCATCTCCTCAAATTAAAGGTTATTGTCAAACATTCTCTGCAAGACAATGCTAAACCAAATGAAAAGACACGAAAATACATCTCAGGGTTTATACAGCAGAGAGCTGGAGGCAACAGGCCTTGTTTTATGGTGAATTAAAAAAAAAAGGCATCGTTCTCATTAACACTCATTGTGTGTGAATGGAGCCAGCAATTGCCCCGGGGTCCATATAATTAGCTTTAACACTTGCTTTAATAAAAGAAGGATACAGGAGGATGTGAACTATCATTTTCTGCAGGTCTTAAGTACTCAAGGAACCTTTGCTAGGTCCCTTCTGCTAGGAAGAATGACACTTTTGTGCCCCTAACTGAAATAATAATAACAACAACAACAATAATAATAATAATAATAATGACATCATTAGCAACTAGGTTTGGTTTAGTGGTGACATTTGTGTCTGTCTGTCAAAAAGCTGGTGATGAGGAATGAAGAAGCACCAGCAGGGAGGTAGAGAGGCACCTTACCATTTCTGGGGAGGCAGCACAGCAAGATGAGGTTACAGAGCACCTCAGGAAAAAGTTTTCACTCACAAGGCATGGGGAGAACATGAGGACAAAAGTAAAAAAGGGATTAAAGAGACAGGAAAGAGAAGGAACATTTCCTGCACCCTTCTTCCTTCATATTGCAGTCATGCTGTGTGCCAAAAATATCTTTTAATCCACCTTGAGAGACCCCCAAGAAGCAGCACAAGCATCCAGCTGAGGCTCAGATGCCATTGCCTGCAGCATTAGATGTATTTTTAAGGGCTCCCATCATGCACAGATCTGGTGTGACTCTGCTCAACTTGTGAAATCTGATCACAGCAGTAGGTGATATGACTTTAGGCAGAGTTGTGGCTCTAAGGAAGAGAGAAATGATTGTAGTGCAGTAAATAACAGCACCAGAAGCTCTGTACAACATGGCTTTCAGTCTGATTAAAGCTGCCTTAGATGCCAAATTTGTATGATCTTCTACCAGACTCGTTAACTGTTCTGAAGCTGGTATTGATGGAGGTTTTAGACAAAAGAATGTAACTCCTCAACTATGGAGAGTGAGATCACACAGCAGCTACTTCATCTCCTGTAGTCAGCTCCAAACAGTTTGCTGTGATTAAAATAAACATAATTATCCATTCTTAGAGAGGAACAAAGGCATTATTTCTGTCCTTATAAATCAAGTCAGCACACTGTACAGCACACAAGTCAGTCACTGTAACATTTTCCTACAAATAAAGGTTACCTTTCTTTTCCTCACCACTGATGGCTCCAGCTGCACCAATCTAAAGTTAACTTCAATGAAGCCACTCTAGGGGTAAAGGAAATTTGGTTATGCTTGAGGATTATAAACCTGGTGGGTTTTCTGGGCAAGCTGAGATGAAAGAATCACAGGATGGTGTGGGCTGGAAAGGACCAACCCCCCTGCATGAGCAGGAACATCCTCAATTAGGTCAGATTGCTCATTCCAACCAGGCTGGAGTGTTTCCAGGGATGAAGCCTCCACCACATCTGTTTCACCATCCTCATCCTAAAAACCTCTCCCTTACATACATAGGACCTCCCCTTGTAGCTTTGCTCCTGGACAAGGCACCAGGCTTTATAATCCCTGCCTTTTGGACACACCAGGTTCCAGGACTGTGTGTTTTTACAAACATGAACCCAGCTCTCCTCAGTTTGATCAAAAATGCTCCAAAAAATACGAGCTAATATATTCTGTGAAAGCACACATTTTGTTTATTCTGAGCAGAAGCTCTGAAATGTTACACCTCAGCAGATAAGAGCCTGTGCTCAGGTTTTAGATCCATAGGGTGCTTGGAATGATTAAATCAAGAGGAAAACATGCCAGAGGAGGAAATGAGTTTCCTCCCCCACGTTCTCTGGTGCTGTCTCACCTGCTTTTAAGCCTCACCACTGCTCCCCACAAAGCCAAGCCATGTCTGTGCCTCTTCCCATGTCCCTGATGGATGGCAGCCAGAGGAAAGCCAGGAAGCAGAGCAACCAGAGACTGGAATATGCTTGCTCATACTTCCAAGTGATTTGGATGAATAGAACAAGCTAAAAGCAGGCAAAAACCTACACCTTGGAAAACCTGGTAGATTTACAAGCTTATGTGGAGAATTAAGGCTGGGTGAAGATAAACCTTATTGTGTTTAAGGACTTCAGGCTCGACATCTGAAAGCCACTCTGACCCAGAGATCTAAACAGAGGAAACTGCATCCAATCAGCTGAAAAATGCTGCCTGCTCATCTCAAGCTCCCCATTTTTATGCTTGCCTTTTACTGCTATAAGTTTTACTTTTAAAAAATTGAAGTAACAAAATCACAAAAGAAAACGCTTCGGTGATTTCAAACTTTGCAGAAAATTAAAATTGGTCTCTGAGTCTTCTTTCCATGGAAGAGTTTCAGTTTAGATGAATTGCTGCTATTTTCATACATGTAGCAATATCTAATAAAAAAATGTATATATTATGTATATAATTATATATGTAATTGCTATAAAAGACAGCAGTACCCTCGTCTTTGCTGGTCCCAAATGCCTCCTCAGAGCAGTTAAAAAAGAAGCATTTTCTAGTTTGGAGGGAAAGATAGAGGGAAGGAAGCCACGCAGAGCTTTGCACACTGCATTTTGCAGGCAATGATGTGGAAGGGAGGATGGATGAGTCCTGTGGAGAGTGCCAGTGACTGCACTGGCTGCTCACAGAGCTAATGGGGAACATGCTCAGAAAACAGCCTGCACCACAACAAAGAAATTAATCACAATTTGTTGGCATGAGCCTGAAAAGAATTTCTCTGGGTCTGTAATGACTGCAGTTGCATTGGGCTCTGAGTCTCAACAGCATTTATAGTTATCAATATACTGTACTATAAACATCATTTCATGGGGCCAAACTTCCATTGGATGTAAGGTCCTTGAAAAGAGAGTGTATATATAGATATGTTTTAAATCTAGATTGCAGTCTGCCAGCATAGTCTCCAGTGTCTTGTGGTTATGAAAGTCTGCAAAGCCAGTGGAGGAAAAACAGTATAAAAATAGGATGGGGCAAATACTCAAGGTTTTTCCCTGTCACTATGCCTCAGGATTGGTATACAGCACAAGTTTAGCATAGTGCCACAGCTAGGACTAACTCATGGCTACAGCCAAAGCATATTTAATCTCTTAGACATAAACATCTTTTATTTTCCTTAAACCCAGCTTGAGCACACGATTGGTCCAAGAGCAAAAAAAGGATAGTGGCAAGAAAGCCTGCAATCAGTTTTTCATCTGTCCCCTAGGATGAAAGAGGAATATGTGAGTCATTTTCTTGTCCAACAGAGAAGCCTGAATCCCTCTGCATCTGGTTAATGCCAAGGACTGGCCAAACCATATTCCGCTGTGATTTGTCACAGATTAAATGCAATCATAAATGTTTCTGGAAGTATTTTTTCATGGGTTTTGAACTTGGCAATAAAACACTGTTCTTTCAGTGGAATTTCAGCTACAGAACTCCTATACTAATGCCTAGTAATAAAAGTGATCAATAAGTGATAAATGACTGACATTCTGGTCCTACACACTGAACAATGGAATGCTGAAGGACAGTGACAGTTGTTCCCATGGGATTCACTTTATTGTTTTCTGCATCTTTTCAGACTCATGCTCTGAGTCTTTTTACACTAATGTTTCATAAGCTGCTATTGAAGCAATAAAAAAAGAGATAGGGAAAACATTTGGGAGTTATGCCTGCATTTTCACACATGATATTGCATTGTTCTTTCTGAGATGCTGCAGTCTGCTGAGAGGAAAGGGACTCAGGTTGCTTTCTTTCATTTTATTTAACTAATTTTTAAAAGCAATATGGAAATTCTTGCTGTGTGGAGTAGCTTTCCTTTTTTAGTCAGCTGTTCCTAAAGATCCTTCACCCACTGCCAGATGAAATAGTGAGTGAAGCAGTATTTATTCCATCATGCTCCGTTTGGATTACCTTAAACTAAACCAATTCTCACTATACAGTAAACTTCGGCCTGAACAGTTATCTGGGGATTAAAGTGGTTATGGAAAATGAGCAGAGGTGTTGTTCTGAGCCTGGTGCTGGAGGGGAAATCCTGCCAAGGAGGTGGAACCACCTCCCTGGGGAAGGAAGAGGAGATGGGCACTATGCTGCTCGCAGCCCTGGGCTGGGCTGACACACAGGGTCTCTCCTCTTGGTCCTGACTCTGAGGATGCTGTGCTGGCTTTAACCACCTCCCCAGTGCCTGCATGAATGAGCCCGTAGGAGCCAGCACAGGTCAGGAAGAGCCAGCCTTGCCCTGGGGCCGAAAATCCTGCTGGTCTCCACGTGGATGTGCGCGCACGGCATTCCCACGCACATCCCATGTTTGAGGGAGTCTACCTGGAGACTCCCTGATTAATCTCAGCTAACAGAGGATGAACTGTGTCATAAACTGGCTGCATTCCATGTTTACAGAGAGATTCAAGCTCTTTGAATAGCCTTCAGCTTGTTCCCAGGGGAGCCAACCCTGCTGGCAGCCGTCATTCCGGGCGGTGGCTGCGAGTTATCCCCATGGAAGCTGCTGTGCTCCAGCTCTGGATGCAGGGACCACCCTGCAGCCCCAGGTATCCCCATGGAAACCTGCAGGGACCCCCAGGTATCCCCATGGAAACCTGCAGGGAACACCCTGCAGCCCCAGGTATCCCCATGGAAACCGGCAGGGTCCCCCAGGTATCCCCATGGAAACCTGCAGGGAACACCCTGCAGCCCCGGGTATCCCCATGGAAACCGGCAGGGACCACTCTGCAGCCCCAGTTATCCCCATGGAAGCTGCTGTGCTCCAGTTCTGGATGCAGGGACCCCTCTGCAGCCCCAGCAGTGCTGCACACAGACAGCTATTGCTGGTCTTAATTGCACAACAGACTTAGGCAAACGTCCCCAAAATGGAAAAAAGCCCCACGCTTAAATAGCCTTATGTAATTTCAAACTAATACATGCATGGATTAAAGTCCTCCTCCGAAGGGAGGGGTCAGGCTGTGCTAGCCTGCTTTTTACCCTAAGGCTATGACAGCGCCCTGATATCCAAACAAAGTCCTCCCACCAGCTGTTCCCAAGCAGGGGACAGCCCAGACTACATCAGGAGCAGGATGAAGACATTCTGTCACTAACTTGGTCTTCAGATCACACCTAACTTTTCATGGCTTCTTCTATCAGTCTCAGCAACCTCTTGGGCAGATGAGCAATGCTCTCTTCTCACAAGAAAAATTCCCATACCTCACATCCCGTGCTGTATGCACCCCCAGGACAACCTTTCCAGTATGGCTCTTGCCATGCCCCCGTGCTCTGCACTGACAGCCCCTCCTCTGATGTGCCAAAAATGAGCCCCTGGGGTGTTTTTGTAGGCTTTGATTCCCAGTCTCACCTCTCACTTGTTACAGAAGGGCAGCTCTCTGGTTAGCCTGTGCTGCCCACCATGGAGCTGGGTGTTCCAACAAGGTGTTCCATGCTTGCCCCTGGGATGTAACAAACACACATGTACAGACCAAAGCTCTTTTCCAAATCCATCCTCTGTCAGTCCATCTCCACGCTCAGCACCACCCCACCCCCTAATAATTAGGATGCCTAAATGAGAACAGAGCAGAATTAATTGAGACTGGTTTTTCCATGGGAGGCACGGTGCCCACAACCTAGCAGTCCTACCACAATGGGAAAACCAGAGGAGCCAAGGAATTCTTCAACCATGGTGTTACCTAAGCTGTGGAAGCCTGTTTTGTTTCTGAAGGAATAGATTAGGAGTGTGGGGAATATCAAGTTTAAAGCAGCTCGACACTACTTGGCAACTTCTAGTCACTGTCCATGGGATCTGTGAAAATCCCAGAGTTAAATGGAAACAGATTGAAAAGGCAAACACAGTCATTATTTCTGCAGGGAAAGTGCTTTATCCTGGGGATACGGCTTGGCAAACTGGGAGCTTAGGAAATATAGAAGGGAGTACATCTGCTAGGGTAATTTTCCTTTTCACCTGGTTCCTGCTGTGCTGCACAGCATCACTGCCGAGCAGCGCCATGGAAATACGCTCCTGCACCTGTGCTCCCCTTTGTGCCCATTGTTAATCTGGAAAACACTCATTTTTGGGAGTGTGCATTCCCTATTACCAGCATCTGATGGCTTTGGCTAAGAGCTGGAGAGGCAGTGAATCAATATTCCAGTTTGTTTGTGCTGTTAATAACTCTGATGTTCCTGGGATTGTCTTGTCTCTATGCAAAAAGATCAACCCTACATGGAGCTGAGGCACAGAAACGTTCCTTTTAGTTTGTTCCAAACAGGTTTTCAGCAGATGCAAGGAAATACTTGTGCTCCAAATAGTATCTTTACTTTCTGCATTGTATAACACTCATATAAACTGCTCCACATTTATTCCAGACCAAATTCTTTTGGACATATAGAAACCTGGTATACATCTATTCATGGCTTAAAACTTGTGTTCAGTAGCTGATTGTCCAGTGGTCGTACCCTTAAAGAACAAATATTATTTATAAATTAGAGTGTACTTTTTCAATCTCAGCCACTTGTTCCTGGTTTACTTAATACTGACTGACACAGAAAATATTAAAGACATTGTCTCTGGGTTTGAGAATCCCTCAACCACAAACAGCTAGAGAACATTTAGAGGAAAAAATCAATGAAAATTTACCCTGTTGTTGTACTTTTCTATTCACATCTGATATTGGTCATTGCTAATGACAGATTGCAGGGCTGGATGAATTTCTGGTGTGTCCTGAAATGGCTGTTCTAAAATCCATCATCCCATCCTGGCAAAGAGGAAAGACTTACCCTTTTTAGAAAATAGGCTGCATGTAAATGAGCCAGCAGTGTGAGCCAAAAAGCACTTTAGTATCAATTCAGGCACAGATTTTGCTACCTTTCCTCAGGTGAAGGGAACCACACTCTTCTAACACTACTGTGGAAGTGGATTGCAACTGCTGAAGTCTCGACCCCATGTAAATAACAATGTCACTGAATAATTCTGTTCATTAATTTCACGTTAGAAAAAGTAATTAGCAAAAGCATTTCAAAACCAACTCCATCCAGTGCTGTTGTGGGGAATCTCAGCAGAGCACAAGTAGAGTGAATTAACCATGGTGTTACCAGGGCCAACAGTGCAACAGAGTCAGAGTGAATGCACTTCTGCCTCATTCCCAGTCTGCAGTGAACAGCTCCAGCAGCCAAATGAGGAATCTTAATTATGCACCCTCTAATCATCTCAAGATTTGCTTTAGCAGTGAAGTTTTCAGATGTGGCAGAGTGAGCTACATTTTGAAGACTTCAGAGATGTCATGAACCTTTCCTCCCTGCTTTCTTCTCATGGGACTAAACCTTGTACATCACTGGTCCAGGTGCTGTTTGCTCCTGTATGGAGAGGTCCAGCTGGAAGGGAAAGTATGCAACTAACTTGGTCCTATCCAGCTTCTGAAAAACTTCTCTGCTTTGAGCAGTGTGCCTGTAGAAGGATCTTGTCTCTCCACACCATGAATACCATCAAATGACAGCCTTCAGAAACAGGCATCCCCATTAACTCATCAGCAGGCTGACAGCTAACCAAGGCACAGGGGAGATGTGAAATGTTAGCAGAGACAGAAACATTCAGACTGCTTTATCTCCCATTCAATTCAGAGTGCTACATTAGCAGAAAACTGGCTCTGGGACACAAAGGCTTGGATGCATGCTCAGTACTGCCTCTCACAAAGCTCTCACCTGTCAACGAGGCTCCTGGATAAGCCTGGCTTTTTTTTTTTCCTATTTTTTTTTTTTAAAGCTCTGATTGCAGTAGGAAAAATGAGCACAATTCCAGAGAGAGCTTGGCAAGCTCTCCCCCTGTGCCACTCTGCTCAGCATCAGATGCAGCGAGGTGGTCCCTGGTCCAACCCTGCAGCAATCTGCTGGCAGAGCTGACTCCTCTGCCACAGCTCCTGCAGCCAGCACCCAGCTGCATGGACAGCCTCCAGCGAGCTGCACTGCAAATGCACAAAAAGCAACTAAAAAAAGCAACTGGGAAAAAAAAAAAAAAAAAAGCAGGAGATGAGTTAATGCCAGACAACAGGTTATTCAAGGCTGCAGAATTGCCTGGTGCTGGGAGAGGCCCAGGGGCTTTTCCTGATGTTGTTTTGAGCCTGTTCAGTGACTGACAGAGTAAATGTGTCTTCATCTCAGTATTTCTCCTGTGTTTTCTGTGGAGTGCTTTGGGATTTACTGGTGAATAGTAACACCTTTCGTGAGAGCAGTATGAAAAAACAGCAACAGAACTATCACACTATTATTAAAACTGGAGCAAGACTGGAATGTTTTGTTCTTGGGGAAAACACAATGGTGAACTGGGTAGCTAGCATAATGGAAAATGACAGAACAAATCATAATAAAGGTCCACTCTTTGTCATTTATGGATAAAGTTTTGAGTTTTTAAGTCTCTCTATGAGACTGCCTAATGTTCACCAAGACACAACATGCACACAAATAGCTCTGCTCACAGCCTCAACTCCAAGAGGAGAGAATTTTATTACTTATCTTAATATTTAAAAAAAACTTTTCCCCTAGGAGACGCAGGCTTAAAAGTTGTTAAATCAAAAAAGTTATTGGGGGAAATAAAAAACCAAAACCAAACATCAGACCCCAATGCCTTACTCTGTCCCCACAACCAGCAAATAACATTTTAATGCTAAAGGTCAATCTGTTTGTATTACCTACATGCACATTTGGAGACTTCTTTATCAAAATGATTTGCCAACTAGATTTCTCAGTCCTATAGCCTGTTTCTGTGACTCTTTGTAGCACAAAATGATTAGGATTTAGATCAAGGCCAAACTCTCACTGCTGTCTCTCCAAGGGCCTCTAACTGAAAGGCTTTAGTTTACTGTGCCAACCAATCTCAGCTTTCTTTTGGAAAATACATGTCATACACAAGCCAAATTGCTGCAGAGATCTCACAAGATGTGGGGCATTATTTAATGTGATTGTGTATATTCCATAGAATAAGAGATTTAAAACAGGTGGTGAATAATTTTATTTAAATATTATTACAGTGCTTATCTGAAGAAAATGTCTGTCTCTGGAACGTAATAGAACTTATTCAAAGATTAATTCAGTGAAAATCCTTTGCTTCAATGAAAAATAGCCACTGAATTAATGCATCTCATACTTTGTTATTTCAGATGGAGAACTTAAAAAAAGAGTGTCAATAATTGCTGTGAGAAACAAGAGAAATCCACAGAAAACAAGCAGATAATGACAATTTTTCCTTATCTTAGGAATCAGTTGAGCCATGTGTACCAGCTGCTGGAATCTGTGTGAAGCAGAATACCTGGGGGGTAAAACTGAAGCATCATTTGCAGAAGGCACAGCCAAACTCCTCCTTCACACTCAAAAACCCCCAGCAGAGAAATCATGGTGGCTTTATGATCTGAAGAAGTAAGGCAAGATCACAGGGCCAAAGGGTATTATTGCAAGGACCAGAACACTTCTCTCCTCTACCTTTTCTAATGCCACATTCAAGAAAAACAAGTACCCACCATCAGTAAGAGAGCTTTTGTTTAAGCTGAAAAGGCTACAGAGAAACACTCATCAAGGCAATAATTAACAAAACCCATTTGAACTTGTAAAGAACTTACAGAAACTGAAATAGTGAATTTATTTGGCCTCATGGTATTTACAGTATATAATGGTCATTTTAAACAGAAGGACATGCAGCAAATCTTCTCCTGTAAATGCTCAAAGCCACAGGAATTAATGTCAGGGTCTGAGGTTTGTTAGCCTGGGCTGCTTACTGGACACACACATCATGCTTCATTTAGTACTACATGAAAGTTAATCAAGTTGAATAACCTTTTCCTGAAATGTCCCAGGAAATGAGGTAGAAAAATTAAAACAGTTAGATGTCTGCTGAAAAGCAAATATATTTATTATGCACTTTAATATACACAGGGATTTTCGCTTAATATAATACAAGGAATAAAATAAAAATTTTACAATGTGAAATTCATTCAATGTACATTAAAGGCTATTTACAACCCACTCCAGGAAAAAACAGTCTATCTGCAAACCAAGTTAACTGAGGAGTTCAGATGGGGAATATTAAGCATAACAGACATTTGCATAGCAGAGTAACTGAGGAGGGAAAACACCTTTTTAGTTTTAAAGAAATGGTAATGTTTTCAATACTGATCACAGAGAAGACAAAAATGCATCTATTGTGCCTTGGTATCTCTTAATGCATTTCTCTCCAGATGAGTTTTTCCACATGCACACAGTATTGATATCCATGTCCACAAAACAGTCTTTTTCCCCAGCTCTCCCATCAGGAATTTTGGATGTCTTGTGGAGATGACCTTGGAAGGACCAGCGAAATGGGATGAAGAGAAACAGGGTTCCTGTTTCACTGAGGTTTTTTGGGTGGTGAGAACTGCTGCCCTGGCAGAAAGAGCTGTGCTGAGTCACAGCTACACCCCTCTGCTCACCTCCACTCCATTTACAGATGGGAAAGGGCAGAGCAGAGGGAACTTTGGGGGAACAGAACTTTGCTTGGCACAAACGGTGCTGTTACAAATCACACACAACAGCCATGTGGAATTACACAGACCTTCTGAGAAAACAGATGATTTAAAGCAATTCGTGCCCCATTCCAAAGGGATATTCAAAATGTGGCAGAATTGTCATTCTGAACACATTTTTGACAGGTCTACTTTCTGCTGATTTGGAGAGAGGGTTTCCCCAGTGACTGTTTCAAATGTAAATACTATTCACACAAAACCCACCAGACTATCTGTAAGTTGAGGCCCCTTGTGAAACTGGCCATATTTTTACGTCCTCTGTCCACAAGGTGCAATTAATAACAACACAATAAAATTAAATAAATATAATCCCAGTGACAGTCAAGGTCAGTAGAAAAAATGTTGGCATTCAGGGATCCCTTTCCACAGAACAAAACATACATCTAATCACTAAGAAAAGTCGTATTCTTGCACAGTATTGCAAATGTACTATTCTTGAGGTTTGGAACAAGTTTGCTGAGAACATTTTGGTACTTTCTCTTTTTTAAACCACTAACCCCTCTTAAGGCCTTTCTGCCAGACTCCTGTTTATTTTATAATTGTCCCACGGGGACAAGAAATTCAATATATGAAACATTCAGAATAATCCATATTGCCGTGTGTCAGCTTCTAACATCTACTTTTGCTATATGCTGAATGCCTGACTATAAAAGATTCTTTTTTTACATTTAGGAAAAAGCAAATAAGAATGGAGGTGCAAGATTAAAAAAAAAAAAAATTGGATGATGGTTGATTATAATAACCAGACATGGAGCCCTTTGGTGCCTCAGAATATGCACTTCATCTGCATCCAGGGGCCATTCATCAAAGTTTAAGGATCTAATTAGTCATCTATGAAAAATAACCTCAGCTCTCTATCATCTTATTTCTGGAATGATCAGAATTAGAGTATGAAAAAGATGAAACCCAAGCCTTTAGAAGAAACACTTGCATACAAAAATAGGCTTATTTTCTAAAGAGCAAGGCTGTGTAATGGTGAATAGTAGAATATAGCTTGCATTTGTAGGAGAAAAGAACCCACTTGTTTCATTTTATCACTTGCAAGTAAGATGTGCACATTCAAAGGAAAAACTCACACTGCTCACTTTCACAACAACAACCTTGACTTTGCTCTCTTTCATACAACATTTCTGCTGTAGGAGCAGGAAAGCAGCTTTCCATTATCCAGAGATGGATTCTCCCAGCTCCTGATTAACCATGCTGCAGGTACAGAGACACGCTGCCTCCACCTAATCCCCGTGAAGCAGTGACCACATTCATACAAGTTTGTGCTTTAAGCAGTTTTTGTCTCAGGCCAGGGCTAACAGTGATCTCTGTACTCCCCAGGCAACGCTGTCGCTGTGCTTTTCCACTGCACTCTCGCTGCATATTCTCTCAGCCTCACTCACAAAGGGTCTGTATTTTCCATGGTTTGCTTTACTGACATTCCCAAAAATAGTCCTTTACCTTGGAAAAGAGAAAGAGCTGTTTCTAATGTATAGATATACAAGAAAGCAGGACCAGACCTTTTAGCACCTCAGACATACCCATATTAGTTACCTCTTCACTGTAGCAGTAACAGAGGCTATTGAAGACCAAGTGTCCAAAATTTGCCTATTGTTTTCAGTGGTCCCAGTCTGCCATCCAGATTTGGTGCTGTAGTACCAGAGAGTAGATTTTTGTCTCTTAAAAATCCCAAAGACACTGCAGGTGGTTGCAGTCCGACTTCTTTGCCACCACTAAACAGCAATTACACAGACAGAACACACAAGTACAGTATTTATAAAATACTGGTACAAGACTTGTAATTCTGGAGGGATCCTTTTGAAGTACATGGGAAACTGACAATACATGACAACAATGCAAATGTGACAAACTCGTTGCTTATTTTGTTTAGCCACAGAAAAATAAATACAAAAAGCACTGCCTTTTCCATAACACAGTTCACTGTGGCACATGCACCTCTACCAAGCGATCTGGAATAGGAAATCAGAATTCCTGGTTTTTATCATTTTCAGCTGTGGTCAGGGAAATACAGCATATATCTTTCTGCAATTAAAAAAAGTGCTCATCCTGTGTATTAAATACAAAGTACACAAAATAAAATTTTGAAGCACAGAGGGTTATACTGAGAAGGCAGCCTGAAAATGTAGGCACGTTACAGTAATTAAGGTAACTGTACTGTAGGAATCACATTCTTGAATTTCTAGGTGGACTAAACAAGCATTGTTTGCTTTCATCCCAGCCAGCTGATAAATCATCAGGAGCAGAAGCATTTCTGTTCACAGCATCATGGAACTGGCCTGGAAATATAAAATAAAAACATTAAGCTTTGAAATAGTCTGCAACACAAACAGTACTGTCAGAAATTGAGCTGTATCTTCCCTAATTAAAGTCAAAAGCACACAACAACAATCTGATGAGGAAAAGTGTTTCCTGCCTAACCCCAGCCCTGTGATTGATTCCCTGTGCCCTCTGCCATCCCAAGCAGGTCCCCACAACAGGAGAGCTTCCTGGATAGGCTGGGAAGCAGCAGCCAGGGAAGGAAAAGCCATTCCTGCATGCTCCCACAGAGTGTTTCTGATGTGACTCCCCACAGGTGACTCATTTATCCACCGGTCAGGGAAATTACCATTTCTTCTGCTTGAGATTTGGCAAAAGAGGAGGTGAATTACAGCCTGTGCCAAGCAATTCATACTCCATACAGAATTGTTCTAAACTCCCAACTTTAAAGTGATGCTCTGGCAAGTGTTAAGAGAAAAGCAAAAGGAACCATTTGGTTATCCACACCTCATTTTTTCAGCCATTTGCATAACCGAGAACTGAGAGAAACCCTGAATTTTCAGTAACACACCATTTGTTCCAGATAAAGCAAAGCCAAATTTTAGTACTATATGTGCAATGTTCAGATTTCTTCATATGCTGTTTATATTTTAAAATCAAGAAAGATGGAAAAAGTCACCAAAACCAGTTTTTTGATGACAGGTCAGGTCAGATGAACACATTCTACGTCAGAACCATGCAATGGGCTTATAATAAAGTATAACATGAAAGCAAGCGATGAACATCAGGTGCAGGCACGTAAGAGTTAGGAAATACAATCCTTAATTGTAAGTTTTAAAGTTTTATGGAAGCAGGAAAAAATTACAAATAAATTCTAATCCTGTTTGGGCATGATGCACTACTGTGGGAATCTGAAGTCCTTGTAACTTTTATGAAGATTTAAGGACTTTTCTCCCCCAGCTGATGATTCCTCTCTGTGACTGTTCCTGCTGTCCTGCCCCACAGCTCATGGGATCCTTTGGTAAAATTTGCATTTTTCAAATGTGCATGCTCTAGTGCAGATGTTTTTGAAACACTTTGTTGTTTCAAGCATTTTAATTGAACCAAAATGCCAACCCAAGAGGGCCCTGCAAAATATTCTACTGCTCTGCAATTCTCCAGGGACCTCAGCTACATCAACAGATGTATTCCATCAAAATCAATTTCCAGGACATTTTGGGAAAACGCCTGTTTATGTGTTTTTGACAGCTGAAAACCTTCCACGTGTGGATTCTGCACCACCTGCAACTGTCCTAGAAACAAGCTGTCTTCAATGAACTGCAGCAGAACTGAGTCAGAACTGGCAAGAACATTCTTGTTCTAAGGAGCAGCAGCCTGAGCTGTTCAAAACGCTGCATTCACACACACAAAAAAAAAGTTTACAAAAATAAGCCAGCAAGCAGTAAGAGGTGGGCACACATTTCATAAAGATGCTGCTTCTCTGGAATATCAACAGAAAGCACATTAACACATTCCAAATACCCTAAAAAACATACACCTCGACAGGAAGAGGGAGAAAAATAGAACTATTTCAGCTGACTCACTGACAATTCATGTCTGAAAAAGAGACTTATAATTACTTTTTCAGCTAAAAATTCAGTTTTGGAGAGGAGGTGAGATATCTAAATGACCTCCACGTTTTTAAGAACAACAGAATGGTCAGAAAATTGGTACCATAACATAGAGTATAATCTTGCACTGAGAAAAGCCACCTCTTTTATAGGAGGCTTACCTTTACAGTAACAGAAATATGAAATCAAAGCTTTAGAATAGTATTTTATACTTATGCATTACCCTTGAAATCCACATTTAGGAAAGTGATTGCCTATAACTTGTAAGAACCTTCAGAAACTTTCTGAGGAGCATTTTTGTAAATAACGAAATAAAGATTGTATCTGAAAACATCATTATCTGAAACTCTCATCTGTCCTTACATTCGAAAATGAAATTCCAAATCAATGCTACATGAAACTCACTTGTCAAAGACAGTGGGGCACAAGTTGAGCAACTGAATTCAACAGACAACATGACAGTGATCCAATTCCTCTATGGCTGGTGCTTTTAAATGACAGTGAAGGAAATACTTGCCAGGTTAAGACTTTAACATCCATCACATAAGCAATTATGATGGTAAATGATAATAAAATGCAATTTTAGCACATTTTAAATGAAATGCAGGCATTTTGTTCCTTTGTGACTGGGTAAGTTACCTTTTACAACGGTGTTTCCTTCTTGTAGTTGAAGCTTGGGTCGCCAGCTTCAATCTGAAGTTTTAAGGCTTGCTTAAGGCTGAGTTCTGTCTCTGCTGAGGGATAGCCTTCCAACACATCCTGATGCCCTCTGTCCTGCACCGTTCGTGGGACAGAAACCCTGCCCAGAAAAACCTGATTGCTCTGAAGATGGTAATTCGGGTTTGTCATAATGCCATTTCTCTTCTTCTGCTCCCCACTCTGTTGGTGAATCAGGAACTGCTGCTGAGATCGACCAACTTCTTGCTGAGCTGGAGGGACCAAAATTTTGCACTGTGGCTCTGGCGGCATTGATTTCAGTGGCATGCTTGTGCCAGATTTGGCAATGGGTACTCGTTTATCAAACTGAGTCATTTCATACTCTAGCACTTTGGGTTGGGAGGAACTACTCTGCTTTATTTTTTTTCCAGCTGACCCAGACTTGCTGGAGTTGTCTGTTTTGCCCCCTTTGTTCGCTTTAGTTGACTTCAAACTAGGTTTTACTTGGCTCCATTCAAACTCGCTACTCGGTGAATTGTGATTTTGACTCAGGGAATGAGTTGTGGAAGAAGGGGAAACAATGGACTGCCTGCTTCTGCTGCGTGGCAGGGAATGCTGCTGGATTTGCTCTGTGAATGACAGGCTGTGGAAACTATCAATGGGCACTGTCTGAGCAGTGGCTGTCGAGGACGTGGTGCGGAGAGAAGAATTTTTGGAGCTTTTCAGGGAATTGTTTGATAAAGATGACTTCTGACGGTCAACCGTGGAATCAGGAGACTCTGAAGGAGAACTGAAGGCGTGTGCGGGCCCATTGGATAATCCCCGCATTCCAGGCTGCATGTCTCCTCCAGTACTCCCCGAACTATTGGACTTCATGGTTAAGGACTGTGTTTTAGAGGAGACTGATTGTAAGGGTTTCTGCTCCATTGTGTGGACTGGAGATGGAGTGCAACCATTCAGAGTCGATGCACCGTATTTTTCCAGTAATTTAATAATCTGGGAGTGTCCATTTTTGGCTGCGACCCGCATAGCAGTGCGCCCAAATTGGTCGGCGTGATTGGGATCAGCACCATGCTCCAGTAATATCTGGACAACGTCAATGTGCCCCTCTTGGGCTGCAATGCAGAGTCCAGTAGCACCTTGATTACACGTGTGGTCAACCAGAGCACCGTGCTCGATGAGGAGCTGCACGACCTTCACGTGGCCTTGCCATGCAGCAGACTGCAAAGCAGATCTCTTCTCATTATCTGCAGCATTCACATCGGCATGGTAAGTTATCAGCACCTGCACCATCTCCAAATGGCCCTGCCAGCAGGAAACATGGAGTGCTGTTCTTCCTTCAGCATCGCTTGCTTCGACGTTTGCACCATTTTCTAAAAAATACTCAGCCATTGTAAGCTGGTTTTCTAAAGCTAGAATATAAAGTGTTGGCCGGCCATCAGCATCTTTGTAGTTCACATCTGCCCCATGGCTGAGCAGCAGCTCAACTATATCTCTGTGACCTTCCAAGGCAGCAACCCGGAGAGCATTTCTCCCATCGTAGCCTCTCTGATCAATGTTGGATTTATTTTCCAGTAACATCTGCACACAATCATAGTGACCTTCCTGCGCAGCTAATATGAAAGGTATCCGTCCATCGTTATCAATTTCATTTGTTCTAGCACCTTGTTCTATAAGAGCTTCACAGATCAACCTGTGACCTTCAAAAGCTGCCATGTGCAAAGGTGTCCAGCCTGCATCGTCTCTGTGATTTTCATCTAGCCCCCTGTCCAGCAGAGTCCGTACTACTTCAACATTGCCCTGTGCAGACGCTATGCTCAGGACTGTTCTCCCTTCACTGTCAATGCTGTCAACAGCTGCCCCCCAAAACAAGAGAGTATTCACAACCGAGGCGTGGCCCATGGAGGCTGCTGCCAGAAGCGGCGTCCGGCCGTTGTTGTCCGTGTGGTCAACATCAGCTCCTCCTTCCAGCAGCAGGTCAACCACATCCACGTGTCCCTCGTAGGCGGCTACCAGCAGCGGAGTCATGCCGTCCTTGTCACAGTGGTCGACTTCAGCACCGCGGTCGATGAGCAGGCTGACCACCGAGGCGTGGCCCTTACTGGCCGGCACGCAGAGCGCAGCCACGGACAGCGCCGTCCTGCCGTCCACGTCCTCGTGGTTCACCTCCGCACCGTGGTCCAGCAGGTGCTCCACGATCTCCTTGTGCCCCATGTAGGCGGCGGCGATCAGAGCCGTCCTGCCCTCGTTGTCGGCTTTGTTGACTTCGGCCCCGTGCTGGAGCAGATTCAGCACGATATCTTCGTGGCCCCCCCAGGCGGCCGCTCTCAGCGCCGTGCGGCTGTCGGCATCCGCGCAGTCCACCTTGACGCCGGCGTAGAGCAGCGCGGACACCACCTCCGTGTGCCCGCCCCACGCCGCCGAGCGCAGCGCCGTCCAGCCGTCGCGGTCCGTGTGGTTGACGTTGGCCCCGCAGCCGATGAGGCAGTTCACCACCTTGGTGTGGCCCTGCCGGGAAGCCAAGGTCAGCGCTGTTTGCCCGTGGGCGTCTTCGATCTCCAGGTCCGCTCCCCTCGACACCAGCAGGTTGACCACGTCGAGGTTGCCGCTGTACGCCGCGTTGGCCAGCAGCGTCCTCCCGTTGGAATCGCACTGGTTGACGGACGCCCCGTTGTCCAGCAAGGTGCGGATGGAGTCCTCCCTCTCCAGGGCCTGCCGGACGATGCAGGACGTGCGGTCGTCTTCGCTGTTGACGTGAGCACCGGCCTTTACCAGCAGCTGTAACACCTCTTGCTCTTTAGGAATTAAGGTTGACAGGGAGTCTTTGACAGGTGTGCCATTCCAGATCATCCACAAAGCCAGCTCTGACGTCTCCAGCTGTAAGTTAGAATTAATGAGATGCAATGCAAACTCTTGAGCTTCTAATGGCGTTAAATCCTTTGCCCGGCAGGTGTAACTCATCGCCAGCATTCTGTGTCCCTCTGCGGCGTTACACAAGTATTTCTGTGTGCAGTGCTTTACGTCCAGCAACCACTCCGCAAAACTGTAATGGAACAAGATTTTTGTATTTCCAAGGCCATCGATGAGGACTTTGGAGAGGACATCCAATTTGCGTTGAAAGTCCTCCATGGTCAGCGTCATGTTTTTGGTCCACACCGCGTGGTACAATTCTGTGGTGGTCAAGGGCCTGCAGGCTGCAAGAATTACATTAAGGATGGGCTGGACCTTTGCAAACTGTTTTCTCACAAAAAGTCTCTGGCAGAGCCAAAGGTAGAGGCCATTTAATGTTCCTGGAATATCACGGATCTCCCGTAACATGATAAAATTCTCCACAACTCCATCTAGGACACGTTCCAGATACAAAAAGCAACCGCTGCTTTTGATGTGAAGCTGATTCAGCATTTCTGCTGTTTCTTTCGTGAGGTGTTGTCTCAGGGCTTCTTCCTGGTCCAAACGATGCAGGATATATTGCTGCACATCTTTCACAATGTAAGCCTTTCGGAGGTCGTCCAGACTTATTTTTCGAAAACCTGTTGAGAGGGGAGAAAGTTGTAATTATTTCTGATCCAGTTCTGCTTAACTCAGTGTTGAAAGAGGAGTAAATAAAAGTCAAGATATTTTTGGGTGGGGAACACTCACAACAAAATATTTTCCCCTGTAAACACAGTGAATATAAATTAATTATAATAGCAGAAAACTTTTGATAATTAGATGCACAGTTATCATCATCTACTATAAGAAAAAATATGTGCTATTAACAAAAATAATATTGAAAATCACTCTGAATTAGGCCTTGTGTGTCTGCCTTGGACAATACTAAACACCTAAGCAAAACCATCAAGACTGCAACCAAAATAAGATTATTAAGCATTATTATATTATTAAAGGAATAATCCCTTCTCCAGTGTGGTTAACAATGGAATTCTAAGTAATTTTAAGCTACTTAGATTAAGACAATTACTAAGTTTATTAAATTACAGAAGACTGTATTCACACCTGCTGCATATGCATGATTAAATGTATATAAATCACTAACTTGACCACCACAGTTTCTCTGAAAAGCTTTTATGATACAGGAGAGACACTCAAAAATAGTTTTAAACATCTTTAGACCTCTGCACACTGAAAATTACCTACTTTTTGCAAGTGAGGACTGAGTTCTAGACAAACACCCTGGTTCTCTGGTAGGTGACTCACTGTATAAAGACACAGGTTCTCTCGCAGTGGCATGATCTCATTGTTTTTCCAGTCTGTTTACTCTTTAGAGGAAAAAGGCACATTATTCCATGCACACAGACTGCATCCTCCCCTCCCCACTTGAGGAAAGGGACACCGTTCCAGGCAGCACGTGCCACGAAGTTCCCCGTGTCGCCTGAGCGGCCCTAAGGCTCTCAGGAATGGGGCTGAACCAAGGCAGAGCTGTGTGGATACAGGGCTGCCTCTGCCATTTCAAACATTTGCTCTGGTAGGGCCAAGGTAAGCACTTGATGAGGACTTACCCTCTCTGATTAAGGACACACCGCGTTGTTTGAACGCTGCTCTGGCGGAAGTTACGGGAAAACCACAGAGGTCACGGGCGCAGCAGCTGCAGTGACTGCCAGAACTGCACCTCACTTCTCCAGGGACAGGTTGTGATCCCTTCCTTACAGCCAGCTCAGCCAGTCAGACACAAAACCAACTCTGCTCTTCAGACCAAAGCTAAGTTACTAAACTCTAAATTATACTGAAGGAAAAGCAACCATAGATCAATGTGTTCAATTCAATTCTGGTCCCATCTCCACGGGGAAAAAAAAAATCATTTTAAGTGAGCCTCTGAAGGATGTTGCTTCTAGATCTGTGTTTTTATTGTATTTAAACACTCTGGATTAAACTGCTCGGTCTGTGAGGTTGTTCTGACAGCAAATTCAGGCTGGTAACAGAGCTGTGGTTCTAGCTCCCCAGTGGCTTCAGCAGAGGTTCTGAATGTCCTGTTAAGGTCACTCTGTTAATTGTTTAGTCTACATGAGCACTGTACAAACACCACAGATGAGAACAGAGAGGCCAGCTATGGAAGTGTTACTAAAATACTTCTGCTTCTCTTAGTAATTATGGAAGCACTAAAACAAAATCATGCTTCTCCACAAAATGAAATCACTGGAGAGGACACTTTTGCATAGTCACTTCAGAGGAAAAGGCTATACAAATAAGATTGACTACTTGAAGATTTTTGAATGAGAAGCCCAGGAGAAAGAAAATAATCTTTCTCCATTCCAGAGGCTCTTTTTTTTTTTTTTCCTTCTTTTTGGCTCTAAAAGAAAACACAGAACCAGCTTTATCCACCATAATGTGCCACAAATGCAAGTAATGTCCTAACCTGACCTCTCTTATGGCATAATTCATTGCTTTACTATGTATTTTATTAAAATACTCTGTATGCAACTCTGTGAAGCCCTTAATTCTTGCACATAACCCAAATAAAAAACTTTGCTGAGTAAGAACAGACAGTGCCCTGTGATTCTGCAGATCCCAAGCCCCCACTTTAAGTGAAAGGCTGTTTCTAGGTCAGGATCCTTCAGAAGATACAGAAATGAGAAAATAACACCAAAGCCAGGGCATTGCTTGGTTCATGGACTCACAGTGACATGCATACAAGGAGCTGTAATTAGAGACAAGTGTCCCTTTGCCTGGCTCATGTGTGCAGAGGGAACAGCTCTGTTCTGCTCAGTCTGGAGCAAATACAACCATCCTGCTCACTCACCTTGTTTTGAACTGCCTAGTAAAGATCTGTCCCTGTCTTGGCTGAACAAGAACAGGCAGGGAGCTCTGCAAACTCATCCTCTATGTCCTTAGACCTAAGTGACCCCGCTCACAAAACCCCCAACTTCTCACATTAATCCCATGCCCACATCCTGCCTTCCCATATATACCTGCAAACGTAAGCTTTTTATTTTTGCATCGCTCAAGTGTTTTTTCAGTAGTGGGTTTCATTTCCCTGCTATGAGAAAACCCCTGATGGACTGGCACAAAAGCAACCCTGAGATTTCAGCTGATGTTCAGTGTTGCCTGACTAATGATTACACTTCACCTCCCCTGACTCCCAGCCTTCCCAGGAAAACTTACAGTGATAACTGTTTAAGCGCCTCTGTCTCAGTCTCTGTGTCTCTGCTTCAAAAACAAAAGACTCTTGCGTGCCTTGCAAGCGTTCTTTGAAATCTATTTTCATTTTGCTTCCCAAAATGGGTGAGAAAGTGAACAAATAAACCCAAGCCCTAAGCCCTCCATATAAAAAAGTAAAAAAAGGGAATGGTTTGTGTATTTGGCATTTTTTTCCCTTTAAATGAGATATCAGTGCCAAAAGAAGCTGTGGATGCTCCATTCCTGGAAGCACTCAAGGCTGGATGGGGCTTTGAATAACCTGGGATAATGGAAGGTGTCCCTGCCCATGGCAGGGGGTTGGAATGAGATGGTCTTTAAGGTCTCTTCCAACACAAAACGTTCTAAGATGGTCTGATTACTTTGTTCCATACTGAAGCTAAAAATATTACCCTGATCTGAGATACACCAAGTATCTAAGCACTTCAGAAATAAATAAATTTCAGAAGGCTTCAGAGCAGTTTTAAACTATTTGATTAGCTGCGTACTTATGGAAGACAAAAATTGCTTTTTCTTCCTTTTCTTTTTTTCTTTTCTGCAGTATTTCCATACAATACTTGTTAATGAGATCCTACATATTGCATCTGAAAGTAAGCTTGGATAGCAAGAAGCACACTACACTCACACAGTCCTTCACATATCCCAGGGATGAAACACCCTTTAAGGGCTGGGATTAACAAACTGCCATTGTAACAGAATTTTGGACATAAACAGGATGTTAATTTTAACCACTGTATCAGTCCACACTATAGTAAGCAAATAATTCAAAAGAAGCCTTATTTTTTTAAAGTCTGAATTTGTTGTTGCTAGCTTGAAGAAGGAAAACAAAGCTATGTTTTTTTCTCCTAAATATCTGCCTAAATGAAGTCATTTTACATTTCCAAACAAAGCTCCTGCAAACTTGCTTTTCAACCCTGCCCCATACAATAAGTCACTTTCATGGACAAGAAGCACCAAAATATTAAGAGAAAGCTCATTTTGTTTCAGATGCATTCCCATGAACTACTTAAGCTCAGCAAAACAGAAGTTACAGTAGACAGAACTTGCAGTCCCACGACCCTGCTTTTTGCATTGTTAAAATTTTTCTTACATCACTTCCAACCCAATGGGAGTTCCAATATGGATTGTTCTAATTTATTACATTTCTGGCAGTTCAGTAAACAAATCTGTTCCAAATGTATTCCTTGGCAAGACCTAGGGTCATTCAAAAGGGGAAAAAAAAGTATCTTGGTTATAAATACTTTTATAGCATGTCAACCTTTTCATACTTTAATAGTAAAAAAGCTATTAACTAGCAAGTTTCAATTCTTAAAAATATCCTTCCACTTTCCATCTTTAAATGGATTTACACAAGCACATAACAGAAGTTTTAAATACATTTTAATGTATTTAACTGAATTGTTAGCTTTAGAGTAATCCAAATTATTACAAACATGGCAGTAATTTGGCATTAATAATTTATCCTGCTGATCTAAACAGTATTGAATTAGGTACTTCTGTGGCCATTTATGCACACCTGCTCAAAAAGAATAACTTCTCCAGCAGAGTAAAGGGCACCTGGAGACTCAGGCAGCACACTTAGCTTTTAGTGCATTTGCAAATTCCTCTAAAAATACATTACAAATTCCTCTGCCTCTTCTGCAGGTGCTACGAGACACTGAGGCTGAAATCTGCTGCTCCCACTGGTCCGTGTCACTGCACAGAAGTTTATTTAATTAGATCTAGAGGTAATAGTCCATTTAAAACAATTTAGCCTTCCCTCTTTAATTACAAGGCAATTAAATTCCAAGTTCACACACAACTTTTTACAAGGAAATATGAAATTCCCTAGTACAATGCTTTCAAAGAGGTAATGAAAAGAAAGGACATGGTAATTAAAAGCTCCCTATATATTTCCCAAGCATTCTAAATAATTTTTCTTTCCAAACCCCAAACCTAAACAAGAAATAAACTTTTTCAAAGCTTCAATATTGCAAAAGTAAATTTTACAACCACAAAAATATATAGTTTATCTTTTATAGTAAGAATCCAACTCCCATGAAGACTTCAAAGAAACATGAAATCACCCAAATAAATTCCAACCTACAATGAAAAATTAAAGGACAACTTAGATTTTTTTATTTTGCAAGCAATCTCTGCTGAAGTAGTCTCCAACTATGGCTCCAACTTATCTATGTAAAAAAAATTGCCTAATTTTAAAATGTCTCAAGCTGTCCAACTAATGTGAGGGATTTTCAAGACAGGAAATTAGTTTTGTAAGCACGACTCCTATGCTTTCAAGATTTAGTCTCATTTTTGAAGAAGCATCAGAATTAGCTCATTAGCTAAAAATGAAAAAAAAATAAATTTTATGCTCTGTGCCACTTTCATGCTGGAAAGGCTGTGTTGATGTAGCTGCTTGAGTGCCCATACTTGGAGCCAAACGATAACAAATGATAATGTGGGAGACAACGTGGATAACTATGGGTGCAAGGATTGTTCAATTTAGGGGAAAAGCCATTAGGAAAAGCAAGTGGGCAGCATGTGGCAGTTGGTGGCAGAGCACATGAAGAGAAGGCAGTTATCTGTCCCTCTCCTTTTACAACTCATCTGGCATTTGCTCACTGTGGAGAGTGACCGCAGACTCAGCCAGGCATCATCTCACATTTGGTTCATATTTTTGAGGCTGTCTCTGTAGCCACAAGAGGCAAAACTTCTTTTTTTTAAACTCTTTTTTTTTAATTAATGAAAGCTGAGAATCTGAGCAAGGGGGAAAAATCTGTAGCACGTTATGCTACTACAGAATCTGGGAATACAGAAGGGCCCAGAGCACAAGCTGCAGCAGATGCAGGCACAGCTATTCAGTTTTCATAAATAAGCCTCCACCAGAAGTGAAAGAACAAAGAGGATCAGAACAAACACCCCTCCTCCTTTTCTCATTCTTAAGAGTGCTAAGGATGATTATTCACCACTGGCAGCCTCAGGATGACAGTGGGTGAGAAAGACTGGACTCTCTCTTCCATGTCATCACTATTTCTGGCCCAGGAGCTGCTTGCACAACTCCCATCTGTACTGCACACCCAAAAAAGAGCATCATCAGGACAAGGCCACTGCAGCAAGCCTGCTTCCAGCCACTGGGTACAGACTTTGCTGAAATGAGAGCTAAATCTATTTGTCAGGCAGATCCAGAGGAAGTTTTCACTGCACGAAAATTTTAAGTGAAAACAGATATAAACTTACTGCAAACAAATTAATATTGGTTTATGTGTATTTCATACCATACTCCAAAACTTTTTTAACAGAAAAAAATACAGATGGGATACATTTTCTTAATCAATCCTGAAAGGATCTCAATCTCTCTCACCGAGTTACAGTGCAACTGATTTTTATTTGGTCCAAATACTTATACTTGATCTTCTATTCTGCCTGCCCACCAACTAAATATAAATAGCTTTAAAAATTGGCTCAGCTAAAAGCAAACATTCAAATACCACAAAGGAGGAGAAGAGTTTGCCCCAGCAGAAGAGTTAACATCAGTCAATCCTTTTCAGGCCAGAACCCAAAAAGAAATCCACATTATTTGCAGTTTTACAACACCAAATTGCATAGTTTCTGAAGTTAACAGAAGCTTCAGACATGCTCCTCATATTCTCACTGCACCTTCTGCAAACCTGAATATTGGCTGCTAACAGGAAAATTCTCCAACAGTGTTTTAAATGGGCAGTCATCACACTGGCTGTAATGTCACATTTTCCTTCCACAGTGGCTAAACCACAACTACTTCCAAATAGACCCTAAAATTTCTTCTCAGTTTGTATCCAATTCTTTCTTTGCTGTACCTTTCCCACAGTGAAGATGGGATTATAGTATCACACACCAATTTCCTTTATGCTGTTCATCAAGTCATACTCTGTGGAAATGAAAAATTAACTCACTGAAATTAAATTTATTTTAAAGACATATCCATTACTTCTGCTGATTTTTCCTGTCAGGAATTCCATCTGGAAATATACTTAGAAGACAACAGCAATTTTTTAGGGCTAGTCTGAAACACTGTATGATTCAATGGAAAGCAAACAGGACTGTTGTGAGAAAGTTTTGTCTGTTTTTTTGGCAATAACAACGTATCTAATCAGCCAAACTTTGACAGAACTATTCCCATATGAATGCCTGAAGGAATCCTGTGAAGCTACCCCAAAGTTTCTTTTTGTTGTCACATACTCCCAAATACCAGTCTTCATGTCTGCCACTGATTAATACAGTACTTCATTCCAAAATGCAATTATCCCATCGACCTTCTGCCACTGTGGAAACGAGCAAGCCTATGGGTCTAAGTCCTATAATCACATTTTTGTCCTAATTGTGTCCTTAATACACACAGGCTTTATACATAGGCCTGGAATCCAGTCCAGAGATTGCCTTTTATTAAATTTCAGAGAACTCCCAGTAACAATGTCATTACAGTGAAGAAATGTTCTCATGACGCAGTAAAGCCTGGATGAAGAAGCTGTAAAAACTTTTTTTACTGTGCAACCTTTGCCGAAAGCACAGTCCAAGAATTCCTCTCTCCAATTTCACCTTCAGAGATTATTACCCACTTTCTGCAAACACAGGGAGAGATTTTAATGGGAGATGAAAGGAAAACCTTCTGAGGTTGTAAGGAATGGGTGTATGCAGCTGAAATACTTCTGCACTTACACATCACCTAGGTTGTTTGAAGCTTTATAAGATGAGCAAAGCAAAACTCAAAACACTGAAGAGAACATGGAAGCTTTGCAAAGGTAAAATTTACCTCTAAAATGCTTGGCTGATTTAAGCTTTCCCCAGCCCTTGCGAAACAGGGATGTGTGTTTTTTAGAATTACTATTTTTGCTATTGTCATTTTTCAGAACTAAGCATGCAGCAGTGCTTTCCATCATCCCCAGGGCCTGGTAAATGCCATGTCCTAGGTCCAGGTCCCAGACAATTCCCATGCTCTGTGCTCACCTGTAAACATTTTTGTAACAGCTTTACTCTGCTTGCGGGCAGAGCACAGGAGGAGCAGCCAGGGAGGGAAGAACTCGAAGTGGCTGGCTAAAATCTCTGCTATTGTCCCAGATAAACTCGTGGAGGTCTGTTCACCCTCAGAAACGTTACAGCCCTCGTCCACCGAATCCACCAGCATGAAGAGGCTCTGCTGAGGGGGCTTCATTCCCAAGAGAGGGAGCAGAATGCACCTGCAATGACACAAAATCTCTATTTAAATGCATTTAACAATACACTGACTGTCATACAGGCATCCAGGACAAAGCTATGATCAACTTAAAATGCAAAGTTACTTTTTAAAAATAGTTACCATGGAAAATATTGAA
>VZTT01054235.1:34715-44744 GCA_013400855.1 Buphagus erythrorhynchus | reverse complement strand
ATGATGCTGCAAATAACTTTAAATAAGTTTCTGCCAGGGCCCTTTCCTTCTCTCATGTTCTAAGATATCACACAGCCCTTTAGCACACAACTTGCATCTATGCACAGCCAGGTGCCCATCTCCCCTTCTCCACATAAGCCCTACCAGCTCTTAGTAGGACATGACAAAGAAAAAAACCCAAGAAAAGATGCTGCTGGTGCTCTGTGGACTCACATGTGATCCTGTATTCCACCTTTCCTCTCACTGCCATCAATTTAAACAGCAGCATCCACAACTGAACCCAAAAGTCTGATGGCCTTCTACCTGCACAGTCCTCACTTTGTGTGAAGGTATCTGCAAATGTGACAGAAAGAATAATTTAATACCAATTGGTTTGCCCCTTTTATTTCATTATGTAAAATTTCCCCAGCTGCCTTCTTTTCATAATCTCATTTTCAGTTCGTTTTTCATGCTATCTTCTGACATTTTGATGTCAACAAGCAGAACAGAAACCTACCCACCTCCATTCTTTCTGCCACACCCTTGAACACCTCTGTAAAACTCAACCCTTGGGTCAATGTAATTATTTTCTTGCCTTTTTTGCCTGATTATTTTTCAGCAGTCATTCTTCAATCACAAAGTGTCTTTGCATGAACTATTGAAAACACTCCTGCTCCTGGACAAAGACAGGAGATTTCTCACCATTCCCAGTGTACTGTACATATCATCACATGCAAGAAACTGAAACCTCTTCAAGTCATTGCTTTCAGGAGGCAATATTTCAATACTAGCTTCTCCCAGTATGTAAGACACACTACATCCTTTCTACTTCACAATCCACCAAATCCTTTTCATTTTTTCATTGAAAAGGAAGAAAGGAAAAGAAACCTAAACCCTTGCACAAGCTATGAACATGTGCACAGAAAACTGAAGGGAAGGGAAATAATTAACAAGTAAGAATTGCTATGAAGGTCCATCTAACTAAACAGCTTATAGGAAAACCTGTAAGGTTTAAGTCTGAGCCACATTGATTAAAGCCAAAATGTTAATGCCTATAGAAGTAGAAGACAAAAAGGTCTATGTAAGTTGTCATTATTAAAATGCCTCGGGGAAACTTTCTTATGGTAATTTAATCTGAAAAGGTTAAAACCTTAAACGGTATTATGTTCAGTCTGTAGGCTGTGCTTCCATACAATGAAAGAGGAACATACAGCTTGCTCTTGCAGAAACACTGACTGCTGCTATGTGACCCGTTAACTGCACAGATTTAAGGGAAAAAGCCTAAAGAGAAACATGCCACAAAGCACTTAAGCTTCAGGCAATGCTAAACGGTTCTAATGGTCTGGAGAACACCAGAACACAGTTTCCTATGAAACCCAGCAGCAGTTACAAGTCTAAAGGCCCAGTTACATATAAATACTCAATAGGCTCCAGCAGAGTCAAGATGCTCTCACAAGAGTAAATTCAAGATGCTCTCACAAGAGCAAATTCAAAATGTTCTCACAAGAGTAAATTCAAGATGCTCTCACAAGAGCAAAGTTACCTTCTGC
Organism: Buphagus erythrorhynchus; assembly: GCA_013400855.1. Lineage (NCBI taxonomy): Eukaryota > Metazoa > Chordata > Aves > Passeriformes > Sturnidae > Buphagus > Buphagus erythrorhynchus. The sequence goes on along the minus strand of VZTT01054235.1, from coordinate 43,215 downwards.
AACTTCACTGGAAAGTTGGCAGATTCTTTTTAACCTCTTGTGGCATGTTCTTACAGAAATAGTTTCTCATCTCACCCATAAATTGGTATGATTTTCAGTTGGTATCTTGCCTCCATCATTTCTGAGTATTAAATAAATCCCAGATAAACAAAACAACTTGATTTTAACTGTAATGAGATTGTTTTCAAGTGAAAGCTTCTACTAAAAGGAGAACTCAATCTTCTATCAGATCAAGCTCTTCTGGGCTAGGGTCCAACTAGCTTCAGGATTCTAGTCAAGCATAAGGGAAAGATGTAGGAATGGACAAAAATCTGGAAAAGTACAGAAGTAGAATGTTGCCTATTTACACATCTAAAACTGGTAAGAAAAATTCCCTTTAGAAACCAAACCCTCTTATTTAGGTAAGGGATTTTTTAATGCCACATTCTTAGGTGTGACCTCTGAGGACAAAACAAAACAAAATGAATTATTAAATTTCAGGTTGAGATGAAAGAGAATAAAGCTGTATTCAAGGAAGTAGAAGGCCATCTCAAAAAGGAAAGAATTTATTCTCTGTGTCTCTGGAGAACACCTTAAGTAGTAAAAAACTTAGATTATAGCAAGAAAAAAACCAACTCAAGGCAACATATGGATTTTTTTTTTTCCTAGAAGGACTGTGAAGCATAGGAGCAGATGAAGCCAGCATCTTCAATTTTTTATGTGTGGTGAAAGAGATGCTGGACTTGATTTTTCTGAGCTCCCCTTCCAACCTTCTCAAGGTCCAAATCAGTCAATTGCACATTTGAACTTTACATGTGGTAAATGTCTAACAAACACACTGGAGGTTTAACGATTTTCTTCTTTAAAGGGTCCTATATATTAATTTATTATGCATTCAGATCTTTCTTTGCATGAAACAGGGTACAGTTAGTCCTTGCCTTTGTTTCTACCATTTATAGCTCTATGAAATTAAGAGAAAATCTGTATATTCACACCCTTCTTGCAGCCACTGGAGAACTACAGCTCCCAAGATTGTACTGAATCTCTGGAAGCAGAGGGAAGGGCTCTGCAGCAGCCCTTTCCAGAAGAAAGCAGATTAGAGCAAAAGAGCAGATCACTCCCAGACAGCCTGAGTCATTTCTCATCAGTAAATTGATGATTCCCATCACTGCAGCTTTCAGGTTTCCAAGCTCAGGTATCTTTAACTGTCTCCAATGTGCTGCCTCTCACCTTTTCACAGCACTCTCAGAACCTGGGTGCTACAAACTGCAATAGAAGCACATGCTGTGGTTAATTCTGTAGCAAGGAAAACTCCCAAGTTTGTAGGGTGCAATATCAAAACCCATTAAAGTCAGGATACTCGTAATTCATCTCAAATTTACTCCAACATGCACTCAAATTTTTTGCAGTTAAAAATATGATGCTCCAAAACCAGCAAAAAGCTCACTAGTTAATTGTTCAATAAAGCCTACACAATCCACTATAATTTTAATTATATTACTGACTTCAAAGATGGTACAAGGAGTTCTAAAAATGAACAGCTTCTTCACACTTCATCTGTTATCATTTACAACTCAATGTCTACATCTTTTCCTTCATCTAAGCAGGAAAAATGCATTTCAGTACTGCAGATTGAAAGTCCCTTGACAAAAGTCACAGAAGGTTTGCTGAACAAACCAGACAAAGAATCCAGAATGTGAAATAAAACTTGTTACTCGTTACTCCTATCATTTAGATAGGAGTAAATACTTTATCACCTACAATTTGCAACGATGAGACACCACTCTTGAGGAAGAGGGAAGAAAAAGATAAATAACTTAGTAACATGGAAAGGCAATACAGGTGAAGGGCTGGGGGAAGGAAGTGCCTGTTAGCACTGGCTGACACTCAGAGGTATTTTTCCTCTGAATTCTGCCCTTTATGAGGTTTACATTACATTGCCAAGGACAAAACACCAGAGGCTCAATCCTTTGGAGTTCTCCAAGCAAGCAGAAGGAACTTTACATGGATAACAGCAACTGGCACAAGACCTGCTGCACTTTAACAATGTCCAAGGGACATTCACACAACTCATACAAGGCTTTCAAATTTAATCAACATAAACCCCTGCTTCAAACTTGCAGTCAGCAGAGAACCTTACATGACCACAAGTAATGACTCACACCTCTCACACTCAAGTCTACACGTATTTGCATATTCTGGTGAACTATAAAACTGTTTGGCTTTTTATATCACTTAACATTACTGATTACCTTACATTTTAAATTACAAGGCAAATTTGTTTTGCACGCAGAGATCAGGAATTAGAAGAAACGCTGTGGTAGTCTGGGAATCTGCAAAAGGAACCATTGCACTGAATTTAGCACCAGCATGTACAGAATCTGGGGTCCTTTCTGAAAAATAAAAAGGATACTTAAGCTCTGGGGTACAGCTTCCCTATATTCATTTTTGGTAAAGAGGATGTAACACCACCTTGAGAAAACTTCTATGAAGCTCTTAAAGAGTAATAGATTTGTTCAGCAGCTCTTTCTGGTTTGGTTTTGTGGCTTTATTTCTTTTAAATTTCTGGTTTTTTTAGGTCTCTGCTGATCAGGGACATTTACTTGCATGGGAATGCAAGTTTAGCAATGCAGTAAGTGGAAATCTGAATTCACAGCTTCATTCTTTTTCACAATAAAAATCACTTAGACTCTCTTACATTAAAGTAGTTGTATGAGAAATACTTTAGTAATAAAATGTTAGGATACTTCACAAGCAAAAAACACTTGGACACCACTGACCCAAATTCAGTGAGAAATATGGATGTGTAAAGTCTCACAAGACTTGAAGTTCCCTGAAAAGACATTCAGAAGCTGGAAAGAAACTTCACCTGCGAGTGAGAGCAAAGCAGCTCCACCCACACCAACCTGCTGGGAGACGTGCAAAATCACAATTTTTTGGTGATTTATTAATTGCAGCAACACACCCAAGGAAAATTCAAAGTTTGGTTTAAGTTTGTACCAGACCAACACACACTAAAGGTGAGTTTGGTGGAAGTTTGAAAACATGATGCTATTTAAGACCCTCCACCTCTAAATTCTCTGTCCCAAGGGCTTTGGTCTTGGGTATCTTTCAAACTCAAGAGCAATGGCTGCAAAACAAATCAATTCTGTAGGGTAAACTATGCTCACACTTCTAGTGACAGACACTTTCTGAGCTGTGAATAAAACAAGCTCTGCATCCCAGCAGTAATCCCAAGTGCAGCACAACACATGGGAATTACATGCCTTTCCTACTGTCTGAAGGTGTTTAATGTAATCTCCTCTGTCTGAAAAACATAAACCAGGAACGTAAGGGAAATGCCTTTCTACAGCCTAGTTTACACAAATTTCAGCACTGCCCACAGTTTATATCAGAGTTCCTCTCTCCCTCATGGCCTTGGATAAGTAGTATCTGCCTGTATTCCTACTGGAAGCATAAACTTGCTGCAGCAAAACCAAAACAACCCTAGAGACAGCATTGCAAGATTTGGGTTATTCAGAATTTGTATCAATAGGGAAGAAGAGCCTGATAGACCTTCTGAATTAAATTCTTTGTTTATCACATCATTTCTTAACTTCTGGTGTCTGTAACATCTCTTCCTTCCCTTCTGCTTTACTTTCACTCGAAATTTGAAGGTTCAGCACTCTCCCTCACATTTTAAGCTGCTTTCTGCTCCAGCACTGAGTGCCTGATAAGAAAAGGGCTGTAAGTAGCTGTTCTTTCTCTCAGCTGTCAGTGCAGCAACAAATGCAAAACACTAAATACATTTGTATAATTCAGCCCTTCTGGGTCTTCAAAACTGCAAGATCTGCCCCTGAAAGAATTTTTAGGGCATTTAAAGCTTGTAAGTGCATAAGTTTTTAAGATGAGTCATTTAAACAGCATGAGAAACGTCTTAACTCTGAGGGTCATCACTTGCACAAGTATCACTGTGACCATCAGGACTGCTGAAAATCTATTTAAGAAACATCCTTCAGGAAAACATGTCACTATTTTAACTAACAAACTTTATATTGTTTATAAACTGGCATGTTACACGACATTAGGAAGCTTTTTTTTCTTGGTATTTCCAGGACGATTAGCACAAAAATAGGGTGGCATCATCTTGTTTAGCACTTACGAAGAGAAGTCTTTCCATTTTAGGCCATGAATACATGGCTGGGTCTGAAGCAGCTGTGAAAAGCAGAGCAAAAATTTGACAATGCCTTTAAAGAAAAAAAAAACCAAAACAAAACAACTTTCTCCTCTTCTACTGAATAAACTAAGGCAAAAATCCATGGAGCACTGAGACAAACACTTTGTGCTTCTTCAGTGCCTTTACACAATGAGAGATGCAATCATCTGACTGGAAAGTCTTCCTAGAACTCATTTCACATTACAACAACTTTCACTTGACATAAACTAGGAACACACTGGAGCAGAGGATTGAAGTGCTCAGCCTCAAGTCTCAGAAACCAGGGAACACCCTGAACTATAATTCTGTTAAAACATTCTTTGCACGGTTTATGCATTAGCAAAGGTTCAATCAAACAAAAGACTGAGGTGTCTGATGGTGGGAAGGGGTTGCCAAGTGCCTCTTGTTCGTGGACAGAGATTGTATCAGCCAGCAGAACAAGCTCGTGGTGCTGCTGTCAACAGCCACCTCCTGGTCCCCTGCCACAGCGCTGAAAACTGATATTCCCAGCACAGCACCTCGTCTCCAACACCTCATCTCCCTCAAACCTGAAACAGGAGAATGAGGACCATCCACCACAGCTGCTTTTGAGAGCAGGAGATCAGGGTAAGTGGGAGCAAGGGAATACATGAAGGACAAAAAGAAAAATCACCTTGACTGAAGCTGTTGTACTACCCCGTAAGTATTTTTAGTGTTATAATAGGAGTTCACAATCACTGCTGTAAAATTTGAGAAGGAAAAGACTATTGGTGGATGTTGTGCCTATTTTATTTTGCCAGTACAAAACCAAGAACTCTGTATACTGACCTACTCCAAACAGCCCATCGTTAAACCCTAAGTTCATAAAAATCAGTCTACACAAATAGCTCTTATATTTTATATTTCTAGGTTTCATTTTTGTCTAAAGACACTTACCTAGCTCCTGTTCTGTGCAGTAAGGCAATCACTTTTAGAACAGAGGAAGGATTCCAGCTCTTACTGAGAACTTGCCTGTACTAAATTTTTCAGATTTCCCTGTAATAGACTTTTAAACATAAACAGGCTCTTACTCACCAGAATAACCCACTTTCATGATTTTAAAAGACTGCCTGAAGCTAGATGGCCAGTCTGCTATTCCATTTATAGACACTTAATTGCACCCAGTTTTCATTCATTAGAATTTAAGAGGGCTTAATTCCTTTGAAATTAGGACCCTAATAGCTGTTATAAGTTGCATATTCACTTAGCAGCAAACAAAAAATCCAGAGCTAGTCTCGGTTTAGACTATTTGTTTAAAGACACTACACTGAGAACAATGTAGACATGCATCCTGTTTATTCAGCAGGCAAGGACATAACAGCCATCAGGACTAGAAGGCTCTTTTACACCACCACGACAATGAGAGCAAGCACCACAGTTCAACCTCAGTACTTGTCTTCACAATCCTAGCAGTCAGGAAAGAAAAAATAGAGGAGAGGAAATTTATACTGGAAACAAGCAATAAACCCTCAAGTACCACAAGAAGTTACACTGCTACACAGTACCAAAAAAAATTCATTTTAACCAATATTCCAGAGAAGTTTTATACTGGCAACATCATCATTTAAAGCTCTGTTGATAAAGACAAGCCTTATCCTTCATGAATTTTCCTTCATTGAGACCCAAAGGAATAAAGACCAATAGACACACACTGACACAGGCTGTGCTCAAGACTGCACATTGTCCTAAGTATATCTATGGATATACACTGCTATATACATGTAATATATCCTTTCAAATATCTTTATCCTCACAGAAGCAGAATTATCAGTGACATACTCAGGAGACTACGGTTTGTTAGGGAACACTAACAAGAAGAAAATCTATTTCTTTTCCATTCAGCTTAGATAGCTGACAAACCTCTTAAGGGGCAGGATGAGCCCTCTTTATCAATTTCTGATTCTCTCAACACTTTGAAGTACTTACAGAAGAAGTAGCAATAAAGATTTGACACAATCTGTGCATATTGTGAGAAGCAACATAAGGAGTTAATTGACATTTTCCTACCACATATTTTTAGACAAACACAAAACCGATGTGCTGGATCAGACCCAGAGATCCATTAGCCCAGTTTCCTCTTAGACAGAGCATGTTAGTGGAAGCTTTTCCAAGGGTCCTGTAAGGTCTGTTTCAGGTCTGTGAAGGACAACTGCTCTACCTTTAGGGCACGTGGGAGACCATGGACTAGATATTTTCCACTCTGAAGTCAATTTCTTTCAAGTCTTTCCAAAACACCCAGCGACATCTGAGGGTACTAATACACAAACGTAAATAAATTCACTATCAATAATAAACTTTGTTTTAAAAGTAAATATTTATTTATGTCAGCTCTAATGACAAAGTTAGATTTTTCCATGGTAAGTCTGCACGCTCTGACAGAGACAACAAGCCATGAAACAAACATGTTTTAAACTATCTGCATCTTAGGCTCACTGGAAGGAAGACCTAACCAGCAGATTTTTTCTTGTTTGTTTTATTTTGGGTTTGTTTTCAATAGGGTGGTTTTTTTTTACCTTTTAAACGCTTCAGCAGGGTTCCTCTCACACTCCCCGGGCTGCAAGAGACTTTGAATGGCAGGATCTCTTAGTTTGTCCTCATATCCCTGGATCAGTCCACTGCGGCGTATCTGTGTGACTAACCCTCTGATAAAGCCTCCGACACAGAGCGTGTCGGAGTCCTGCGCCCTGCAGAAATGGAAGGCCAGGGCCTGGCGGTGCAAGCCTCTCTGCAGGCTGGCAGGTGAGCTTGGCCACAGTAACTCGGTGCACAGGGCTGTCTTCCCACTGCCGGGCCCTCCTACCAACAGCACACCCCAGGCAGCTCCCTTGCCAGACACAGCACCGGTGTTGTTCCCAGCATTCGCTACAAGAGATGGTTTGTTGGCAGCGCTGCCACTGCAGCTCGCTTTCTCCTGGAGGCAGTGCTGAAGCTTGTGGAAAACCCACTCCCTACAGTAGAACTGCTTTCCCTGCAGCAAGCTGGTCTGAGCCATTTTATAAAGCTTCCTCTCTGGGATGTGTCATAAGCTGTGGCACATCTTCAGCATCTCAGGAGCGTTCATCGGGCACAGGACAACCTTGTGCACACAACTTGACAGAGGTGACAGCAGCCAGCCGCCCTTCCCGGTGAAACTCAGCAGGAAGGGTGTCACTCCATCCGTGCGCTGTGCTGGGATCAGCACGGCACAGTCACAGCTCAGCTGACATCGTGCAGCCGTGCCTGGGACCAGCCCTCAGCGAGACTTCTGCTGTGGCTCACAAGTTCCTGCAGCTCCATGGCTGCATCCGTGCCTCAGGCAGCTGTGTGTGCTCCCAGCGTACAGGGGAGACAATACATCTGGAAAAGCTGAGGGAAAGCCAACTTTGCAGTGTACACTAAATGCCTTTCAACTCTAGGCATTAATCTCTCGGGATATACATACAGAAGAAGCTGTCCATAATAAAATGTTCCTTCTGGGAATTTCATAAAAAAAAAAAAAAAGTGATTTCTCTTCAGAGTACTATACACACACCACAAACGTGGCAAGTACCACTGACTAAAGCAGCCAGTCTGGACAGCGAGCTTTGCAGACTTCATCCATCTGGGAGAGTGTCCGAGAAGTGCTTCACGTTACGGTTTCTTATGCAGTACAGGTGACAGGGAAAAGAAATAAAAGCTTACAGCTTCTTATTTCAATACATTCGTAGTGTCTTCCTCGGGAACTCGGATTCCTACTGAACCTGTTCTCAGGTATCTCAATCGCAAGATGTCAGAAGAGACAACATCTTCCCCTAGAGCTCTGAAATAAAAGAGACAGCACTTTTAACCCTACATGCAAATCACAATTCAGTCAGCTGCGAACGCAGACAACAAAGACCAAAGTCAAGGGCTCGCGTTCCTTATTTTTGCTAACACTGTTAAATTTATCAAGAGAGCCGTTTGAAAGAAAATTTGTTGTTACGAGGTGCGATCAGCCACACGCAAAAAACCCCAACAATAAACAATGAGCACATATGACAGTGGCCTCAAAACCACGGCAAGTCTTGCATGTGCTCCCGAGGAGAACCGAACATATTCCTTCACCGTAGAAACATCCCTCCTAGCGAGGCTTCATCACCGAACGCTCTCCTCACCCCGTTTTCCGCCTGCCGGCGTTTTCGGGAGTTTGTGTTGCAGGGCAGCGCTGCTCCCCGCACGCTTCTTTGTTCGCGGCAGCGGCGCCGGGCAGCCCCGGGGTCACGGCGTGACAGCCGCCACACCGCCCCGTGCCCTCCGCCGCACCCCGCGCCCCGAGCCCCGCCGGAGCGCAGCCCAGCCCGGCCCGGCCCG
>VZTT01054235.1:1724-34215 GCA_013400855.1 Buphagus erythrorhynchus | reverse complement strand
GCTCCCGCCCGCGCCCCGGGCGCCGTCCCGGCCCCGCTCCGCGCCCCGAAACTCGGGGGGAAAGGTCCGGGCTGGAGGCGAGCCCTTCCTCCGGCGGGGCTGGCACAGAGCCCGCCTTTGCGCCTCGTTTGCGGCTTCTCTCTGAACCGAGCGGGCACCTCCGAGCTGGGTTTTCTCATTGCCCATCCTCCGTATGCCCCACTGGCCCGTTTCACACAGAACTGCCATTAATCATCCTGACAGCCTCCGCAGATCGCGGCACCAATTCTGGACCTTTTCCGCCTTCCCCACCTTGTTTCGGGGCATACACAGATCCAAAAATCGTGTTTCCAGGACTGAGAGCTCCAAGGGGCATCCCGCATCCTTCCCTTAGATCACGTCACAGTGACCCTTGAGCTTTACAGTTTGTGGATCCCCCCAAATCCTTGGAACTAGGGACCCTAATTTGGAAGAAACCAGGGTAGAACTTCCTCCAGGACAACTTTGGTATGGAAGAAAACAAGGTGGATCTTGCTCCATGACACCTTTGTGAGGTCCTTGTGAAGCCCTTCCACCCATCACAACAAAGCAATGGCTCTGCTCCTTTATTTTGACTGTGACAGAGCAAGGGAAGGATTTTCAGTAAAATTTGCTGCCCTTGCAGGTGGCTACATTAGTTGTGATAAGGCACTTTTCCATCAAGGATCGAGGTGCCTTCATTTTAGCAGGGCTCTATGTGGTTTCGTACACCAGGTAATTACAGCATTGTGGAGTGCACACTGAATATTTCCATAGGATACAACGGAGTGATTTAGGGCCCTTCAAGGAGTCCCGGGGTTCTTTGCAGCAGCAAAATGAAAAATTAAATAAATTCAGTTGGTGTACTGAAGAGCTTAGAAAAACAAGTCTGTCTGCTTTTGAAAACCAGTAGAACAAGTTTGAAGAACCTTTGGAAGGAGTGAATTACAAATTCGCAGAGCAATTGGGAGTGGGGGAGAAACAGAAATAAGATTAGTAGTAAGAAAATGTTGTGTGGTTGTTTTGTTTTGGGGCTTTTTTAAGCTACCTGACTTGGTTGGGTTTTTTTTAACTCTACACTTTAGGCAAATAATCTTCTCTAGGCTTGTTTCATTTTTTTCTTCCCAGCTGCACCACCCTTCCATTTCGAAATGTTGTGGAAACTCAAGACTTCCAAAACTAATACAAGTTCAAGAGACTTTGAACTGTAAAATATTTTCTTTTTTCATTTGTTTTTTCTTTTAACAATAAAGGGATGGAGACAGATAATGGTTGTGGTGATGAGATTACAGCTCTAGTCTGCTGAGCAGGCTAGAGAAAAAACAGAAGTTGACAGAGAGACAGAAAGGTAAAAACCCACAAGAAGTAATTGCAGATTCAACACGTTAACAAGCAGATCTTGGCACAAGCATTAGACTGGTTGGTGACCCAAGGAGAAAAAAAAAAGAAATTGGACAATGATGAGATGGGGGGAAAGTGCAGCTTCTGCCTTTCTGATGACCAAGCCACAAGTGAAAACCCAATTTAGATGAAAAGGTGCTGTCAGATTTCACAACATCCAGTGTGAATATAGTGAAGCAGGTGGAATAACAGCATGGTTTGCTGAAATCAGATATTTAGGTGTATGCATGATGGAGTTATAGATAATAACTGTGAAAATACTTAACCTTTCCATGCTAATACATAAATCCTAAAACAGATGACAATAATTTGATTTTAGTGTGATACAGAGGACACAAAATAATTAACCCCCCAAAATTAACTGGTGGGCACTGCATCTGAGCGAAAGCGTGACTTTTCAAAAACTTTCTATGTACAATAGACTCAAATTACAACTAGGAAGCAACAGCATATAAACACTTTCAGTGGTAAAAACTTTTTTTTTTTTTTGAAAAAAGAAAAAAATCCTAAAAATAAGTTCAAAGGGTTAAAACCCCAAGGTTGTCATCAAGAGGCGCAGCCGCGATCTTTCATCTGTACACAAGGAGCTAAGACCCTGAAGTCAACCTTCAAAAGCAAGGGAGGCATTTTGTTATCAAGATTATTTGCATAGTACCTCCTATACCTAAGGTGACAGCTCAGATGACATCATCCTAGTGAATTATTATAGCTAAGGGTCAGATATTCCCAATTGTGCAACGTTGTAGTTCATGAGACAGTATCAGGATAAGAACCAAACCTTATTTTTGTGGTTTTGTATAACTTAGTTTGACACAGATAGCAATGATCTAATTGGCTGCAACCTTGCAGGCTACAAAGCTGACCTAAGATAATGCCTAAAAGAAGATGAAATACAGCAAAATTTCTTATCTGGAAAAAAAAAACCCTCAAAAACACTCCATACTTTTTGTTTCAGTGGTCTGAAGCTGTGGGAACCTTCCTGATTAATCTGAGCCACACCAAGGCTCCTGATCTTAAATGATGGGATGTTTGTGTCGTGCATGATTTTAGGTCTGGTTTTGTATTTAGCCAGTTGAGGCTAAAAAAAGAAGAAACTTCTAGTGAAAAGATTGCACAAAAAGTTGTAACACTAAGAAGTCTGCAGTAACACTGGAAAAACCTGAGGGGGTGAGTTAAGCAAAAATCTTTTATGCTTTCCAAACGGTTTGCCACATCTTTTGCGGAGTATTAGGAAAGACTGCTAGGTGCTTTTCAATTATTTCAATTATTTTCAATTATTTCATCAGTTTCAGCACGATGGTATTTGGATGTGAAAGCAGGCAGTCCTGATGGACGGGAGAGCATAATAGGATCGCAGTGAGACAGGCAGATCCTTGAAGTCATCGAAATCGGAGCCATCCTGTGTGTACACGAAAGCTTGGGCTTGCTTTGTGTGTGTTTTTATTGGGAGCACTTTGCAGCCTGCCTGTGCAGTGGCTGGTGGGTGAGTCAGCCCTTGGTGGGGTGCAGCAGTCCCAGCCAGCTCGGAGCCACTCACAGGGAGCAGGCTGCAAATCCCTGGAACCCCTCCTGTGTCCTGGTAGAGCTTTGGGCAGGCAGTGATTCACATCCAGGAATAAATGTTTTGCAAGGGTGGGCCTGAGGCGTGATTATCTGCTTAAACACGGGGTAGTCACTTCAGCTGCTTTTGTAACTTTTGAGTTACTGGTTTTCATGCATCGTTGTCTTTTAATTCAGGTGCTTTCATTCTCTGACAGGTAAGATTAGTGAGGTTGATGGTAAATAAAGATAGTGCAGACTTAGGATAACATAGGAATATTAACATTAAAAAAATTATAGCTTCCCAAGCAAATAGTAGAAATCTTATCACATGAAGTGATCAGGCAAAAGCTTTCCTCTGATATTGATGTTTCAGGTCTTAGTCCTAAAATCTGTCTAGGCTGAGATGCACTTTAATCTTGGAACTCTCAGTATGATGCTTCCACAAAATCACCTGGAAGTCCTATTTGTGAGTGGCCTGTGTCCAGTCTGGCACCCACAGCCAGTCTCAAATTCACCTGGTCATCCACTGCCCCAGCTCAGAATCCCTCAGCTCCTAAATGATGCTACAAGGGATGGATGTCAAAGGCCTCAGAAAGGGCTGGATAGTTCTTATTCACAATTACTACATCCTTTAGAGTCAGCTGATCACTTAGTCACTTATTTGGGAATGGACTCCCAGAGGATGTGCTTCCTGAGCTCCTTGAGGCTGACCACCTTGTTTCTTCTTGCCTTTTTTAAAGAAGAACACAATGCAGGTTGGTTTTGTTGTTTTTTTTCTTTTTTCCCTTACTTATCAGGGACTTGCACTCACAATTTCGATTTTCAATAGATAAAGGCAATAGTGTTCTTTTACATAAGAATATAGCCAGGAAGCATAATAGTTCCTTTCAGCTCTTTCCTCACCCTTCCTCATTACCAGGTAATTTGGGTAGGAGTACTATCTATCCCATCTATTGAAACTGGAGCTCAGTGAACAAAGGATGCAAGAATGATTAAGTTGAAGCAAAATTTAACAAAGGATCTGGGATAGGATCATGTGGTGGCTGGAACACTTGGCCAGGAGAGGAGGGAGCTGTATTTGCATTCTCACTGAAAAGGAAACAGTTCCCATTTCCAGGCTGACAGCATTCATTTCTAGGTCATTACAGAACTGCCAACACAACATAATCTAGCTGCATTTTGGTGGAGAAATGGCTATTGTGCTTTGGGTTAGAAAAGGCAGTTCTCTGTTCCTTGGTACACAAGGCCAGGGTGTGTCCTGTAGCCACAGGAAAGGGAAAGCAGGAGGATTGCATCCACATATGCTCATCCTCTCCACAAATACATGTGTGCACTGAATACCCAGCAGTGGGGGATGCACCTTTTGCAGCTTAATAACAGAATTACGATATGCTCAAAAGACCTGCTGTCCATGCCTGGAAAAGGTAATTTGCATCACATGTAGTTAAAACTGTGCTTATATCTACTCCTGTGTGTTACTATCATCCTGTTGGTAAAATTGCTTGTCAGTGCTATGCTGTCAAGGAAAACACTCCACCAGATGACTGTTCCAGTAGGGGATCAGTGTAAATGCTCTGCATCCCTTCAGGAGTAGCTTTTTTCTTGCTCTGTGCTGATGTGAGAGCACGAGAGCGTGTCCTCCCAATGTAGGTCTGGAATTGCACACTAAATATAGTTTGATAGCCTTGGAGGCACTTTTTATGCCTCTTGAGCAAAACCCAGGCATTGGCTTTAAAGATTTGTTGCAGCATCTTTTTTATATGTATGTGTGATATTTATACACACACAAATATGCATCTTCACAGAACTAGGAAGATAGGAATCTTCTGATTAATAATTGATGCTCAGCCTCTGATACTTAACTGGGTAAGGGCTTAGCTGAGTGTCTGCAAAATACATTGCAATTTTTAGCCAGCCCCACAAAAAACCAAAAAAATCCCAAACAACTGCTTTTAGTATCCAAGAAATGCATGTTGGCATAGTGCTCTGGAGTGCTGTGCTCTGTCCAGCCTGTGTCATTCTAATTTAATGTGTGTACAGGAACATGAATCTGCTTCAGCTTCCACCTACCTTGAAGTAACATGTTACCCAATATTTGTGCAATGCGAATTGTGGTATAACATCACCATTCCATTTAATAATAGTTAACAATGCACAAGGCCAGCCAAAATTAACACTAAAGCAATGATATTCTTGAAAACAGGTGCTGCAGTTGATAAGTTGTCCTGTTGGATGAAAATATAATCGTATGTTCCTTGGGAAGGGAAGAATTTAGATGCTGTTAAGTGATGGCAGGAAAATGTCTGTGGAGTAAAAGGAAAAAAATCCATAGCAGTAAGTCAAAAGAGAAAACTAAACCATGAAAGTGACCTTTTATGTGAGTTGGGCCAGGAGTATATTCAGTAACATTCTCAGACCAGGCATGAAAGAAATTATTACATTCTTAGGAACTGATTCTTAAATGAATGTTCAAAATAACTACAAAAAAAAAAGATATTATGCTGGCACAAGGCTCTGTATAAACCTAGTGAAACCTAACAAAATATTTGATTTATGCAACACATGAATAAGCTGTGAACGTCGGGAAATTTTGTGTACAAATAACATAACTAAATGTATATATATGTATATTTCTCACATAATCTCAGTGTTTTCATCAGTCTATGTTACAGGCAGTGTCTGAACACTTGCCCTGACCTGCTCTGTGATCTTGAGCAACTCATGTCACTTTACCTGCTTCTATTTCTCCATCAGTACAATAAAAATAGTAAATCTTTCCTATCTCCTTTCTTATGCCTGGTCAAATGGCAAGCTAAAGTAAGGTTTGCCAACATATTTTATACCACTTCAGTAACACAGGATGGGCATAAACTTGCTCCAACCATCTAAGTTTGACTGCTGTGTTATTGAATCAGCATAAACTCTTCAGGCTAAACCAGAAGTAATAAATAACCAAAATACTTTTTGCTGTGTAAGCTCTTACACACTTCTGCCCTAAGCCTGTAGCAGCTCAAAAGCTTTTATGTGAGCAGGCACACTGTGATACTACAATGAGTCATTTTAACCCATTTTCTCTCCATCTAGTTTACCCTGGCTCAAGAGTTTTGTGTTATTTGTGAATTTGTGTGTTTTAAACACTTCACTGCAGTCCTTTGGCAGGCAGGCTGCCCAAGTTGGTTAGCACTGACTGCTGCCCTTCTTCTCAGTTTGTGAGGGCTCTGCAAATCACAGCTTCAGAAGTGAGAAAATGGCAGGATTTAATTTTGCCCCTCCTCTTAAACCAACTTCACCCACACAGCCTGTTTCCTGTGAAGCCAGGGCACCATTCTACCTTCCATCACTTTACCTGTGAGGATGCTGCATCTATCAAATGCAAATTTGGGGTTATCTATAAGCTCAGCTTCCAGCCTTACCAGCACTTTGGAAAATAATATGGAATGCAGTCATGCCCATCATTGTTCCTCAGCATAAGGCATGTTCAAAATAGCAAATATAGATCCTCCTTTCTTATGAGGAGACTCAAGGAACACAGAGCACTGGAGGAACCAGGAGCAGAAGGAGCAAGTTCAGAGCTGTCCTGGTGGCCCTTGGTGGCAAAATTCCTCATAGGACAGCTCTGGCCTTTGCTCCTGCAGAACTGTTTCAGCATCTTCCACTGCTCCACCAAGGTCTAGTTGAATAGTCATACCCATTGTTTGCAGGATTATTTTTGTGCTCACAGAGTTAGTAAATACAAGTAATCAGCATCATCCTAAAAAAACTTGCAATGTAAACTCTTATTTTTTCCCAGGCTGAGGCCACTAAACTCTTGTAGACACTCAGAAAATAAAATTATTCATGACAAATTGTAATCAACAGGGGTAAATATAAAAGATTTTTTAATCTGTTTCACTGCATCTGTGAAACCACTTGATTAGTCCCCTTCTAACACATCTCTAAACACAGATGAGACATAGTGAGATGAAGAATTTTTAGAGCATATTTTGGATAAGTTTGCTTAGATTAATTGCAGATCTTCTGAATCTAGAAGAGGCAGCTAAAATATATCCTTAGAAATGTCCCATTAGACTTTGAAAATAGAATGAGAAAGACAAATTAATGTTGATTGAAAAACAGCATGTGCATTTTGTGTGGAAGTGAATTTAGTTTGGTCATCAGTGTCATTTGATAAGCAGAATTTCATTCCCTTTCCCTAAATAAGAAACTCGTTCTGTTTTTCATCATCCAGACTGTTTATTCTAATGGATTTTAGGAATCCAAAAAAATTCCTTTTAAAGGGAATGAAAAGGAAAGAATCAAATTATGTTTTCTCATGCAACTCAGCAAAATAACTCAAAACTTTAGACACATACTTGCATCAAAGCAACTAACTTTTCCACTTGCTATTTTCTCACATGAAAAAAAAAGAAATTAGGGGTTTATGGAGTAGAATTGAATTTGGTATGTCATAATAGGAAAACCAGTTATTTCTGTACCCACCAAACACATAAGCCATGTGATTTACTGACACTTCAGAAGGCAAAGGTAACTCAGGAGGGATTCAGAGTGTACATAAAATTGATTCAGGGCAGATACTAAGTTTGGATATTTGTTGGCTGTTCCTATGAAATGTCATAAGCCACTATAACCCAAAATAGTAGCAGTAATACCAATAACAGCAACAGCTTCCACAAATTTCCTATTTTTCAATAATTGACAAAAAATTCTCCTGAACTGACAGATGAAGACTTTTCCAAAGGGGTTTGAATTTCAGTAGCATTTGGTTTGACCCAGTCAGTGTCAGGGAACCTGGAAAACAAACATGATGATTATTTTGGAAGAGTTTTTCATCATCACTGAGTGTGATGGTGCATTCCTGAGTATCTTCCTGCTCACCATTAGCTGATCTCCAAACACTCAACTTGCATTGCCCAGCAGCCTTCTCTGCCTTTTCTGTATGGCATTAGCACCCTGTAGAAACCCAAACTGAAGTCAAAATCTAGGACACAAGATCAAAGGGTTTGGGTACTGGCTGTGTGTCATCTTCATAAAATCCTGTTAATGTTCTTATGATGCAGACAGTTGAAATGGAACCTGGGAGAGGAGGTAAAGGCCTGGCTGAGGCAGCAGAGAGTTTATGGGATTGTTTTATGGAATACACTGCCCAAAAGGATTAAAGGATGTTTGGCTGTAGGGCAACGCACATCTTCTTATTTTAGCTTTCTCTTGGAAACAAATCTCATAAGAAAAGGTCTAAAAAATACGAATGGAGTTAAGGTTGAAAGAGTAAAAAGCATGAATTTGATTGTACAGTTCCTCTGGAAAAAAAACAAACAAACATAAACTAGTCTATTGTTGAAATGCTGTATTCAAGTAAACAGATTTACCAGTTAGACCCATTCACAGATCTATTCATTTAGGCTGGAAAAGACCTTTAAGATCATCGAGTCCAATCATTATTCACTTCCTTATAGGTGTGATCCTGAACCTGCAAGAAGACTGGAAAAAAAGCCCAATGTCCATTTTACTGTATAGTCATAAGCAGCAGACAAAAAGCCAAAGATAAACTGTCAGCAAGGCTCTACTCAGTCTTGGCAAAAACCACGCTGGTACTTTAATGCTGAATATACTTGGAAACATTAAGAGGTGGCACATAGGACCTTGAAGCTTGAGGATTTAGCAGAGGAAAAAAAAATAATGGAAGGATTTAAATGGATTAAGAGGGTAATGGGACCTAGGCAGAAGGAGGTGGAGATAACTTTAGCTGTCTTGTAAATGAGAAGAGAGAGAGATGATAAATGGAGTTCTGAAGCCTCCACAGATTAAATTATCTGGGTGGGAGTCAGGTGTGAATTGCTGGGGAAGTGCAGGGACTAAAGGGATTTTTGTGTTTGCTGGTGCAGGTTAAGTTTCCCTTCAGGTGGCACAGTCAGTGGTGGAAATGCTTGAAGCTGTGTCTCACATATTATCCAAGGCCTGGGGAATCATCCTCACTGTGAGAAGGAGCCTTTAGTGTCTCACTAGAGACTCGGTGAAGTGAGACAGAAGGGAAGCACAAAAATCAACCTTGACAAACGTAGGAAAAAGTCATTAGTCACCATGGCAAAGACAATCTTACTATAAAGGAGAGGATTGAAGGTAGTCTGAAAATAACTGAGGAAGCTGCCTGTACAGCAGATAGACATGCACTAGAAATCAGAGGGTATCCATGACATCAACAGCTTTTCAATCTCATTGCCGAAAGCCTCATTTAAAAATACTTTTGCAACTGTTTTCAGCTTAATCCGTGTTTCTCAAGGGGTAAGAATCCATTTGGTGCCTGGGACTCCACTATCATATCTGCTGTGTTTTTCTGCAGTTTTTAGCAGCTATTTATTCTCTTCTGCTTTCACCTCTAATCACTATTGCTCTTACAGTAAATCAAACCAAACTGATTCATTCCAGGTTTATCAGAAGTTCCGTCAGGTTTTGTCAGAAAAATAGGAAATAAGCTCAATGATTTTCTAATTAAGAATGATAAATTATGGCTCTATGTGAAGCCACTATATTAACTATCCACGTTAAGACACTCATTAATGCCATTGCCATAATAGGAAAACAATCATTTCCCTCCTTTGACAAGTGCTCCAGATCTCAGAAATCCCTGAAAGTCAAGTGGGTGCTTTTAAGGAAAGTCAATATCTAAATGTCTGTTTCCAAGAAATTTTAGACTTGTCTGTGTTTTCTCTTGCACTGTACTCACAGCATTAAATTCAGTGGAACAGGATTAGGTATTTTACTACTAATTCAGCATCTTATTACTGGAGGTAATAGCATTCATGTGTATCAACAGCTTGATAATCCTACTGACATAAACCAAAGTCAGATGTGAGCAGTACACAAGGATGGTGGGGACTGCAGCCGTGGTCCAAGCAAGGCTCCATCCTCCCATCAATTTTTTTTTTTCACTGGTTTCACACTTGCATTTTCTCCTTGTTCAAGGAGAAATGTTCAAGTTAAAAACACCTGGCTTATGTTCTTTAATGTTTTGCCCTCCCAGCAGAGGGTTACCACCACTAAATCCCCGAGCAGCTCGTTAAGGAGCTTGCGTGATTCTTCCAAACCTTCCTGGAGATCCACCCACGCCACGAAAAGTAATTCCCTCCCAGTGAGCTCAAATTCTATTTAATCTGGAAATTTAATTACACCACGGCAATGGGTATTTCTTGAACGCCATAGATTAGGTGGATTAATCAGATGTGCGGGAGGTAGGCGGTTGGTATTAGTAAGGCAAAATTTGTTTGCACTCTATGTGCAGGCAGTTCTGAAACTGCCAGCCAAAGCAGAAAGAAAGGATTTGCCTTGGTGCTGCTAATGAGAAGTAGATTAGTAGAAGCTGTGCAGTTAAAACAAAACAAAACTAAAGCAGCCACCACTTTAAGCCAAGCAGAGGAGTGCAAAAACTGTTCATTTTTAATAAATACAGCATCACTGGCTGCTGACTGACAGCTTCAATGTTATCTCCCTATAAATGTATAATAATTACTTGAGTAATTTGGCTTTCTGAGGAACATTATTAACTCTATTAGAATTACAATCAACTGAGGAAATCAGATTCCTAAATACTCTGAATCCAATGCCTGCTTTTATGCACAGCCTCTGGAAGGGAGCAGGGATGATGAGCACAAGCAGAGTTAGGAAAACGCAACACGAGTGTTTTAGAAACCCAGACTTTTCTGTAGCTTATGGCTGAATGGGAAGTGTTTCCAGCTCCAGAATGGGACAAAACCCCAGTAAAAACTCATTCCCTGTCCGGGAAGCAGCACGGAGTGGGAGCTGGCCCCAGAGAGAGCACAGGGAGAGAGCACAGTGGCAGCAGCCTCGTGGATGTGGTGTCAGAGCAGTGAGTGTGTGTCTGTAATTACAGTCGTGTTCTCATTATAGAGCCAGATTACTCCAACACATGTTGCTGCTGTTCCTGGGAGCATAGAAAATTTGGACCACACCAGTTGCCACAAAAATTTGTAGTGGCTGTCATCGTGCTGGTTTGTAAGCAAGGCACATTGTCACCTCCTGGAAAACCTACTTCATTAATAACAACATCAATGTGACATTTCCATTTAATCCTAATGACTTCATAATTATTAATTACTGTCACTACAGAAGCAAAATCCCAGGGAAGGTGGAATCTCAGTCATATCATTCTTCACAGTTGCCAGGTATTTTTGGATTACTTTATCCAGGAAGAAAAAAAAATGATGTAGTCATTACTGTTGAGAAACAGTCATCATTAATATAGAAAAACTGAAAGAGTCACTGAAGATTCTTCTGCCAGCCTTAAAAAATAGAATTATAAACAGCATTTCCTTTAAAAAATGTTATGACAATTCAGTTTGTTCACACCTTGAAGCTGTCAGTGTGTTGAGCACACACATCAAATAATGTTGTTCAACTTTGGACTAAATCCTGCTGAGTTAATAATTAAGCATGATACTCATTGTCAGTGATTTGCAAGTTTATATTCTATTACTAATAGCATCTATGCTAATTTAAATCTGCATTCTCCTATTAAGCTTTTGGTACTTCAAATATTTAATTTAAATTAGTTAAATGAAACCAAATTTTAATTTTAATCAAATTGTGTTTTCAGATTATTTGCACTGTGCTCATTGCATTTGGGAAAGGTCCCATTTAGCAAGTCAAGGGAGAAAAATCCAAATTGTCTTCCACATAGTATAATTTTTTAGAGTTAGTTTTTCAAAATTATGAGATACTTTGAGAGGAAGGATTTCTGATTCATTTCAAATGTGTCAATATTTACATCCATTATTGGCTTTGCTCTTTTTGCTGCATTAAACAGATTCTGTATTTAGAGGAGAAGGTGAAGCAGACTGGCTCCCTCTATTTTTCCCCATCCTGAAGAAATGAGCCAGATTACAGAAGACAAAGATAAAAGTGGATGAAAAATGAATTAAATTACAGATGCTCAGTGAGGGAGCCTGATAATATATAAATGCCACAAATGTTATTTTAAAATAAAGGTTTCATATTAAAATTGGGTTTTTTTCAGACCTTTCTATGGAGGTAGCTTTGAAGAATAGCAGCATTAGCCTGAAGTAACCTTCACCTAAATCTCAGACTTCCACTGATGTATTTTTGATGTACCTTTGTGCCAGAGGAAGGCATGTAAATACAGACATTTAGCACATGCTTACCTACCCCACAGATGTCTGTCTGCCTCTGAGAACCCTAGTTATTCAAGGAAGAATATCATGGATTACTTAGACACCTATTAAAAATTTGATCCTTAAAGCTGAATTGCTTTCCTTTAGGTATTCAGTGCGTGCAACCATTGAGATTTCTACATAATAAATATATTCATATGGAAAAGCCACTATAAATCTTCACTGAAATGTAGAGCTCGTTAAAGCGTCACTTAATATAAAATTTGTTTTGTCATGGTCTATTTATAACACAAATAGACGAACTTTATAAACTGCTCAGTAAAGAAAAAAAGATTACTAACCAGCAAATTTTGGATAAGAATGAATGCCCCTTTACACACCCACATCAGCATTGGGAAATTGAGAAACGTGTCTGGAGCAGCTCTCAGTGAACACCAACACACCTTTGTTAAACAGATGCTGATAAATTCATTTACCTGTGGAAAATGCTACAGGTATGCCCTGCAAGGCAGGACACAGCAGTGCAGCATTAAAAACAAGGACCTCTGCAAGAAACATGAGACTGGAAATGCTATGACTGCTGTTGAGGGTCCAGAGAAGCATTTTGAGGAGTTACAGAGACTCCCAAGCACAGAAATATCTGGGAAGATGGGGTTTGTGGCCATAAAACCACAAGAATGTCACATGTGTCCAGGCAAGAGCAGTGTACCAAGGCTAGTGATGTACTGAGGCTCTTCAGAGTCAGAAAAGTGACAGGGGAGATAAGTTAGGAAGCCTTGATAGGTAAAGGTGAAGTCTATACTCTAGGACATGAGTGAAATAGCAGAACTTTGCTCTAAAGGTGAAAACCCAGTGGTGAAGTAGTGAAAAACAAGGTTCCAGAATGGAAGAATTTAATTACAACGCCAGCTATACGCTCTGTATAGAGTTCTGGGATGTGGAAGACAGTATAGCAAAAAGAAGGGCAGTGTAGGCTTTAATTAAACACAGAGCACAGAGCTGGCCCTCTAAATCAATCATTATTTCTTGGAGGCAAGGACAAGTGCAGAGCCGTGCAAACGTGTGAAGAGAATTTTGGGTAACAGCCCTGCAGATTTCTCAGAGGAAAATGCTTTGACAGATGCCGAGTGGGACTACTTCTCCTTATGCTGAACCCAAAGGCAACAAAAAAAAATTAAAATTACTTCGTGGCATCCAAGGAAAGTGTAAAAGAAATCTTGATGTGTAAGGCTTAGAGTTTATTTTTGCCCCAGGTTTGGAGGTGGGTATTGGAAAGGAAACAGACTGATAGTCTGATTCAGGTAAAATTGAAGAACATCACTTTGAGCAATTCAGAACAGTTTTCTTCCCATGCAAAGGCTGATTCTTTTGGTCATCTTGCATACTTAACCACAATTAAAACATTGGTCCAACTCTTGATGGGGTTTAAACATGCCAATATCCATAAACATGAGCAGGAACATGCTTCCTGGACTTCAGCCAAGGATCTTAGTCCAGTGCCTTTAGTGGGAAGTGGTCTGAAACACCAGTGTGCCAGAGGATGAGAAAGTCTGCTCACTATCCCTATGCAGAAATCATATTTGAGCAGAGTTCCTGGTGATCAGCCAGCACTGGGGCTTTGCAAGCCAGCTGACAAAAAACATTTATTTTTAAACTCTGAGACAACAGGTTCTTGGCCATGACATCTGTAGATGCCTGTCACTTAAATGTGAGAAACAGAACACCTGGGAGGGCTTTTTACTTGCCAGCAGGGCTCTGCATCTCCCTGTTTCCTGGAGTTGTATTTCCAGTCAGTGCTTCCCATGAACCTTGTCCTACACCACGATGTTGATGTGACAACACCACAATCAGGTGTAGCCAGAGGCTGGAACTTGAGGACACTGACCATGACAGGAACAGGCTCTGGGTGGGGAAGCAGATGGGGCTGGGACATGACAAAATATTTGTGGCCATGACAGCAGGAAACTGGGCTGATGCTGTGAGATAACCATCCAGCTCCTGGATTTAGGATTTGTGAGAGGCTGTAGAAATGAGAATGACACTGACCTTCAGTGGATCCAACAGAACTGGGCCAAAAACATGTGAGATTTCAAATGCACTGTGACAGGAACACAATCCTTGTACCTCCTTCCAGGTCTTGTGAAAGAGCAGCTCCACCTGTGAACACTTCCAGCAGGAGTTCTCTCAGACAGTTCTCTCTGTCCCTCTAGCATGAAGGGTGCTTGCTGCTTTCTGAACAGATCAGAGGGATAAAACTGTGATTTATCCACACCCATATTTCAGTCAGGAAAGGTTACAAAAATGTATTCATTTAAAATCGTGCCAGCTCTGCGTAAATTTATGGTCATTCGTGAACATGAAGTACTCTAAGCGTGTAAAGTGCTTAGACACATTTCTTTAAAAATTAATCTGTTTGTAGTAAAATGAACCTTTTGTTTCTCACTGACATAAGTCCCATCCCATGCAAGTAGCTGTGTCCAAGAAAAAAAAAGAAAAATTACCTTTTTATCTGTAGGTGAGAAGGCACCTTCTATATTTAAGGTTTCCTGTGTACCATCTGACATGGGATAATGGCATGGCAATATTTGCTCACAATTTTTTGTTGGCTCATCCATCTGGTTGGCTGCTCAGTGCTGATGTGCATATTTAGCTGTTGGAAAGAAGGAATTAATTTGACTGGACATAGATCTAAGTTTGGAAGACTCCACATTTTCCAACGACGCATTCTACAACCCAATTAACAGTGGAAAAATATTTGGGAAACCGGTCAGCTACTTCTAGGACATGCTAAAGTCTAAAAGACCTCGAATCAAACATCTGGAAACAAATCACTCACAACATTCCTGCAGCCTTGAAGCAAAGCACGTGGTCAGGATGGAGGGCAGGGGAGAAAAGCAAAACCTCAGAACGAGTTTCCCTCTCACAATCATCAAAACCTCGCACACTGAATTTGTCCCAGTTGCTCTGAAGAAGCACATCCCAGCTTCAAGTAGGACAATTTCTTACTTGTCTTTAGGAAATGTGGAGTTTAA
Organism: Buphagus erythrorhynchus; assembly: GCA_013400855.1. Classification (NCBI taxonomy): domain Eukaryota; kingdom Metazoa; phylum Chordata; class Aves; order Passeriformes; family Sturnidae; genus Buphagus; species Buphagus erythrorhynchus. Next base: position 19,100 of record VZTT01054235.1, on the reverse strand, counting down.
ATACTTTAATAAACACAGGTTTTTTTCAAGACAAGTAGCAGACATAGTCTCCAGTCCCAATGTAAATAAAAAGCAAAACATTCTTCCCAGTTTCACTGTAAATGAAGTAACTGGAGCTAAAACTAAAGACACACAGAATTCTGTAATATCAAACTTCTATCATCCATAGAAGACCAATGGAAATATTTAAAAGAACATAAGTTCAGGAATTGCTTCATTTTCTCCATTTGGAAATGAAAATGCAAGATAACCCATCTACTATGAAATACTGTGTTAATGTGACTTACTGCCTTATCAGGGGTTCCTAAGATAAATATCCTTAGATCTTGACCTTTCCAAGATTTGAAGACCATACTTAAATCTTTTGATTACTTCTCTCCTCCAGAGGAACTGAATCCAAATAGTTGCCAAACTTTAATTCTAATAAGAGTGTCATCTAATGACATTATGTGAAATGCAGTGGTGAAATGAGCTTGCTAAATCATTTTAAATATGTCAGCTGCCCTATGCCAGGCTTTACTACTGTGGTCATACCCAGCAGTTTTTAAGGTTTAAAGGATGGGTAAAGACTGATTTCTGCCAAGGAAAAGCTCCTTTTTTCCTAAGGAAAAACCTTAAGTGAGTAGGAATTCACAGAAACAATTACACTTTTCTGCCTTTACCCTCAAGTAACATGGGACAAAAGAGTATTTTACAACAATTTTGTTACATTTAACTGAATAATTCTAAAGCCTTTTCTTTCCATTTATTTTAATGTCTACAACCTTCATTTTTAACAGCCTGGGTTTTATGAGTTAACTTGCAGGGACAGGTGATTTAATGCTATTGTATGGTACAAATCCCTTTTCCAGGATGAAACGAATCCCCAGAGAATTAATGGAAAATTCCCTTCCTTCTTTCCATTTGTCCTGTCTATCCCTGCAACAAGATAAAGTTTCATTTTTCAAAAGTATCTCTGCGAATACCTACGAACACATAAGAAATTAATTAATATTTCACACTGATATATGCTTTAAGAATTAGGTATTTTCAGTATTGGAGTGCTTTTATAACTTCCTGTGGCATACTAGAAGGCCCACTGGAAAAGTAATTCAGGGAAAGTGTTTTGGGATTCAAAAAACCCCCAAGAGAATAGATTTTCTTCTCTATCTACAAAGGGAAGTCTTGAACATGACTAAGGCACTTAAAGTTTGATTTTTAATAATCTTTCTGGCAATAAATTATATTATATTCTACAGGTGGTTCCATTAAAGTGGAATAAGTATTTTATAGTCAGCTGTAAGAATGAGGCCTTATCCCTACCTCAAGTTTAGAGTAAATGGAGAAAAAGATGAAGAAAAAGGATATTAAATATGAGACTATCAAGAGTCCCAAGAAAACAAAAGTTAATCAGTTTGGTTTTTTCACTGGCACATATGTAGTAATAATTAATATAACAAAAATTCAGATGTACCAGTCTGAATGGCTCATGTGAAAGGACCAAATTAAACATCTATTACAATGTACTTCTCACTTTTGGTCAGTTAATATGTCAAACAAAATGTTCATATTTCTAAACCTGGAATTTTAAAGAAGTTCTTATTTTACAAGTTGAAATTTTGCTGTCAATAATAAATTAAGAGCCACAAAGTGTTTCAAGCTGTGTTGTGGTAATCTGCAGGAACACATAAAAAGCAATGAAGAGACTTGAATTTTTCTTTTTAAACAACAGTACAAGGAAGCAAATAAAAAAACCAATCCAACCTTCCCAAAAACAAGAAAAAAAAATCCAGAAAGAACTAAATGGTTTGCATTTTTGCATCCTGTTGAGAAACTGCCTGGCAAATCACACTCTCAATCCATTTTCAAATAATCCCTAGAAAGGGTAGAAGGGTTAACTCATAGAAGTTGTATCCTGTAAATGATGTAAACCAGATGCAGGTATATTACTGACTTATTTCAAAAGAATTGGGTATTTCATGTTATCTAACATTTTCTAAGCATTAAATAGAATTTAAAAGGTATGACTGAATCTAAAGTACAACTGGTAAAATTTCCTTTGCTTTTTAATTACCTGCTTGCTCTGCTGTTTCTGTGAGTCCCATTAGATGCTTTGTGCTCTTCAGTTTTCAGAACAGCCTGCCTGAAATATCAATGATTAGGCTGATCTAAAGAACAACTGGTAAAATTTCCTTTACTTTTTAATTGCCTGCTTGCTCTGGTGTTTCCGAGTCCCATTAGGTATTTTGTGCTCTTCCATTTTCAGAACAGCCTGGCTGAAATATCAATCAATGATTAGGCTCTTTTTAAGCAAATATTTGCTCTTCAGCAAAGTTACTGTCTTCAGGAGACAAGGGGTATTCCTTGCTGAAATTACTACCTTTTGATGAAAAAGAAAATTGCTCATGTATGTCAAAGGAAAAAAAAAAAAGAAAAAAACAAAACAAAACACCACACCAAAAAATCCCCAAAGCCCTCATGAAGAATTGTCCCAGTATTTTTTCAGAAGTCTTATTTGCCTTATTAGCTGGCTCCATATCTGCACCTGCATCACTGAAGTCACCAGCCTGTGCACTCTGCATTTCCAGATCCCTTGGATTTGCTTTCCTCGGATTCCAGTTGGAAGCAGCGTTCCCTATGCTGGCATACCAGGCAGGAAGGATCTTCCAGAGTAAGGGCTGGTGGCAAAGTGCAGTCATTCTACCCAAAACATGTGAGGAATGAGGTAATATGGGCTGTTCCTCCCACTCCCCACAGGATTCCAACAGAACTGCAGCCAGCTGAAGGCATTGATCTCAGGCTGCAGTCCTCTTGGAAGGTACTCCAAAGAGTGGGAAGTTCATTTGCAGAAGAATTAAAGCCCTGTTTCAAACCTCAGCACTTTCCAGTCCAAGCTTTTTTTGGCAGCTTTTTCTTCCTAGAGTCACACAACCAAAATACTTCTCCCTGAAGGATGCAAAGGGAGACACTAATTATGTATTTTCTCAGTTTTACCATCTATTGGAACCCAGTCATTTACCACAGGCATGGGTGTACTAGAAAGCAAATAAAATTGGTGTCCACTGGTTCACCTCCTGAAGAACAGGGAGCAAGCCAGGCCATGACTGAGGTGTTATGGCAGGAATACACAGTTTTGACATTCCACTTACTAGAAAATCCAGGCCAGTGACAAACCATCACTTGTCACCCTGCTTCACTACTCACAGCAAGCAATGGGGCAGCGTTCAAAGCCCTGTTCAAAGTACTGAGCATCCCCTGTATGCCTTTTAGTCCATGTGACGTGGTTATAGAGTCACAGAATGCCTTGGGTTGGAAGGGATCCTAAACCCCATCTCATTCCAAGCCCCTGCCATGGGCAGGGACACCTTCCCCTATCCCAGGCTGCTCAGAGCTCCATCCAGGCTGGCCTGGAACACTTCCAGGGATGGAGCATCCACAGCTGCTCTGGGCACCCTGTGCCAGTGCCTCACCACCCTCAGATGGGAGAATTTCTCCCTAATCTCTAAACTAACTTTACCCTCTTCATCTTAAGGGCATCCATTCCCTCTTGTCCTGTCACTACATGCCCTGGTAGGAAGTCCCTCTCTGCTCTCTTGTAGCCCCTTCAGGTGCTGGAAGGTGCCCTAAGGTCACCTCAAAGCTTCTCCTCTGCAGGTTGAACACCCCCCTGTCTCCCAGGCTGTCCTCACACAGGAGGTGCTGCAGTCCCCAGGCACCTTCATGGTCTGCTCTGCACCCACTCCAGCAGATCCATAACGCCTGAAAACTGCTGTTCATTCCTCCTCTTCAGCCAGGACAAGCATTGTCAGGAGGGTTAAATGGGGGCTTTCACTCAAGTGTAAAACCCCAAGAAATACAGAGCACTGAGCAGCAGGACTGCTGCAGCAGTGAGTGTGCAGCACAGCACCCAGGCCTCTCTAAAGCTCTTTTTGATCACATACACACCCTCTCTTACTCCTGTACAGCACTGAATCCCCTCCTCTGCATGAAAGAGTTCAGCCTCTATTTACAGAAACAACTTCCCAAAATTTTATGAGTTCCAGCTTTAATGCTTGTGCTTTCAAAACCACAAAATATTTTAATTCCTTAATCTCCGTGGCTCCTTTTCAGAAAGTGCTCCTGATAATGTCCCATTGATAGTGTTTTGTGTTAGGAACATCTTGAAAGAAAACAGTATTTGCCATACACTTTCTGCATGCTTTTGTCTTTGTACTAATCAACCATCTGCACCCACAATCTAGATATTTTCTCTCTCAAATTCTTTTATCATGTCTTATGGTTTATTCAGATGAGCAAATGATGACATTCACCTCTGAATCCTGCTTCTTTTCTAGGAGACCTAGCAAGGCATTATACCTACATAAGGTTTTAAATAATTCTTGGTTTGATTCACTAGTTCATGCCATCCGTAGATCATTACTTCATAAAACAATTGATGGCAATAAGATGTTCTCCATTAGCAAGCACAAGTCAAAGGAAAACAAAACACACACAGAATGAGAAAGATCTTGAAGCTACATGTTTTCCATGACAGAAGATGGGAAGATCTCCAGTGGAATCTTAATTTAATTCAAGCACTGCACAACTTGGGTTGCTATTTTTCCCTTCATACAAAGTAAAGCCTTTAACCTGACCTTGGAAAAAAGAAACATCTAAAGAGGCTTTTGTCCTGTAGAACACACAAAAAAAACCCCAACAAGATTTCCTATGCTGTGATTATTTTTCTCATTAGTCAGTCTTGCCTTTAAAAATAATCAACAAAGCCGTAACATTTCCTTTGAAGCTTTGGAGTGAGAAAAGTAATGATATCAACAATAATTTGATCATGTACTAGTCAACATTAGTCTTTATGTGGTTTGAATTTGCCTTCAGCACACTCCACATTCCAAAGAGTCACTACAAGGAGCTTCAGAGTTCAAGCAATGTATGGATTCCAGAAGGCTCTTCCTCATGCCAGTAAAAAAATGGAATTTTTCCCCAAGAAGCAAGTGGCAAATGGCTGTTCCCTTAGAGGACTTGTAAGGTTCCATGTGGAAAAATTGGACTGTAGGATTTATCACCTTGAACATCAGGGCAACTTTGTTCTCATAGGAGCTTGTTTAAAAGGTCTTTTTAAAGGAGCTACTCTAATTTAGGAAGTCAGGCATGAGATCCTCATAAAACCATTAGAAAATAAGCTGTAACAGTAGTCTTTGAGCTGAAATTGTGTATGGCATAAGCAAAGCCATGTTAAAGCCATTCAGGGACAGCAGCTTACACAGTCAGCATGTAGGACTCCTCTTCTATCTACATAACATTTAATTTTATCATATCTTCAACCATCCCACCTGGAATCCTTAACCTGTGAAGCCTTGCAAGTTGATTGTATGCAAATAGAAGAAATTACAGAAATTTTGGGTGCTTCAGATGCTTTGCCCCTCTGAGTCTGAAAAACCTGTCAGTATCACAGTGGGAGTGCATCAGGACCTGGAGTTTGCCTGGATTTATGGAATATCAGGTCTTGGATCCAAACACAAAGTACCACCAGTTCCCCAGCCAATTTCAACTTGTTTTTCCAAGTGCTGTGTTTTTTTTGCTCTGTCCTGTGTATCTGCTCTGGCCTATCCAGGAGGCAGTCCCAAGAAACAAACCAAATCTGGAACATGGATTTGGTGTTCCCAGCCTTTTTTTGTGCCAGACAAGCAGTTTCTCCAAGACAATCCCATGCATTCTTTTTATGCCTCTTCCAAATTATTCTGGAATTTTCTGACTGTTTTCTTCCAGAGAGTGGCCTGACCCATAGCAAAGGTGTTCTGCGATCTTGAGAGGTGTGAGGCAGTTCAAAATGGAAGAGATTACTTTTTAAATTGTTATTTGTTTATTTATCAGCTGTCTTTAAAAAGCTTCTTCATGGCTTGAGTGGAGGCACTCTTTGCTTTTGGCAAAATGTGTAAGGAAATTCCCTTTCAAACTTGCCACAGGTCTAAGTATTCCTCTTAAAACTGTCAGTAATTGAATTTTATTGCACAACAGAAATATGCTCTCAGTCTCCGTCTGTTTACTGCATTGTAATTAAACTTCATGAAAGACACCAAAAAATGGCAAATATGAGCAGCTTAAATTTAAGTGGAATAAATGATGGATGTATTCACACAAAGCCTCTCAACTTGTATGTTTTCATAAACAAGATGCTTGTTGTCTCTATAATCTTTGGGGGTTTTTGCTTCTTGTTTTGGTAGTGGCTGTTTATGTAGCAATGCTAACAGACACTTGATCATTCTTCTGATTTTAATTACTCCTGACATATTTTGTTTAAAATTCCACACTGCTGTTGTAAGACAGTTTTACTGTAGACACTGCTTAGTGATATTTCTCCCTGATGAAAACATCACAGTTAGGGGGCCCTTAAGGTCAAATATTTCCTGCTGCAGCTCTGGAAGTTCAGGAACTTCCCACCACATTTATTAGTGTTTTGTTTTCAGATAAACTTCCCACAGAAAAAAAAAAATACAGGCCTTAAAGATTAACTCATGGTATGTCGTCAAATCTTAAGGGATACTTTAATGTGGAAAATTGGCAGTTTCATCTTATAATTTTCTTATTTGCTAGTGGAAGGCGTATTCTTTTTTAGGTAAATTTATTTCTGTAGCCCAGTTTCATCTCTGGCTTCAGAGGACCACAGGATAAAATAGCCTGCAGCTGGAAAAGGCAATGTGAGTTATTGAATCCAGTATTATATTACAAATAATCCCATCATCGATCTTCCATCCCCTTAAATGTGGTGAGGTGTATTTGTGGGCAGATGCAAGAGAGCAAAAAGGGACAATTTTGTCCCTTTGTTGGCTCTGCAGTGTGAAATCTTTCAAGTTTCTCAGTGTTCTCAAAAGTCTTGAGGACACCTGGGACCATTCATTTCATCTCAAGGTCCTCTGAGGATGCTTTGCTGTATTTATAATACAGGGAAAACTTTTCTGTTAAAGGAGCTCATTGCTTCTGCCTTCTGAGGCAAATCTATTTTCATTTCCCTGGACATTCTGTATTAAGTNTCTCCAGGTGAAACCACGACAGTATATTTTATGTTTTATAAACTGTCATGGTCACTGAGATACAGCTTAGAACATGAGGTGAGGAACATTCTTTATTCTTCAGCTTGGAGGTAGAAGAAAATAGTGGGGCAGAAGATGAGGGAATGAAGGCTGAAGGCACACACACATCTGGAGGAGACAAAGGCTGGAGTCTGGTCTCTGCTTCCAATATGCCTTTTACATTAAAAAATAAAATAGAAATAAAAGAGCCTTCACTTAGAGGGATTCATATTTTTGGATAGATAGACAGGTGGGTATCCTGTCTCACAGATATTTCATTCTTACAGTCTGTCATTGAGAATATTTGTTCCCCTGTATCTTCATCTCCTTGAGAGGCAAGTCCCTCAGCTGAGCCAGTCGTTTAGGGCCTGTCTAAAGCTGTTTGAAGTTCCTGTGTAAAGAGAAACGTCCAGGGGACATGCATTTCACTGAGGACAGACAATTATCTTTGCATGGGAAGCAAACCCTTTGGAGGCACTTCCCTGCTCTTGGCTTTTTGTTTGCTGTGAGCTCAGAAAAGCGAGACCTTGGTGCCATCTGATGGGTCACCTCTCTGGGGGCTGGTGGAATCTCAGCTATTCCTCTGCACTTCCCTTCTAGAAGTTCTCATTTTCCTTTCCTTTTTTTTTCTTTTTTTTTTTTTTTCAATTTCTCTGCCTCTCAGAACATATTTCAAAGCAATTTCCTAGCAGCATGACATCTTTATGGAATGTAGGGTGATCTTCAGCGGGTTCCTGCTATGCTCAGAAGAGGCTGACACATCTCAGCTGGATTTGCAACTTGGCCTAGATAATGATATTCTGTATAAAAGAATGTTTTCTCGTGGCTCATTTGTCTGTTCACGTTTGGGTAAGCAAGGTTATTTTCAGCTGAGGTTATGCAAAAATATTGTGATGAGAAATGCAATTTGGAAACAATGTCTTCACACTGGCAGCATTATCCATTAGAAGTCCGCTCTGAATCTCATTTTTCTTGAGTATACTCAGATGATTTGAATAATTAAAAACTTAGCATAACTTGAACTTCTGCATACAAGAAGTCTGGAGGAAATTCTATCAATCCAATTGGGGATCAGAAACAATGTTTTATGGTGAAAGTGGTAATTTTGAATAAATATAGCAAAGCATCATTTGGATATTCATTGATCAACATTAGAATCATAGCTTTATGCAGAAACAAAAGAGTTTTTAATAAAATAATAACAATAGTGATGATGATGGTAGTAGGAATGATGATAGTAATGATGAGTACAATACTAAGAGATTTCCATTTGCTTGCATAATTGCAGTAATTATGTTTATATACAATAATTTAAGAATGCAAAATTCTCAGAGAAAAGAGCAGAAGATAATTTAGTGGTGGCAGGGCTAGTTCCTAGAAAAATATTGGACACAGTTATCAATAGATAATTATAAAAGCTTGACATGTATCTTTAAGCATAAGTTACAGCAGTGTCATCAGTTACAGTATTTAATGACTTCTGAACACATGGCATCCATTCAGAAATCTCAGGATTTTAGGTTGGTTTACTGTGACAAGAAATAATCGGATGAAGCTAGAAAAAGAATGAGTCAGAGCAGAGAGTAAGAAAAGCTTACCAATAATAAAGTTTTGGAAGCACTGAAGTAGCTCACCTGGGGAGGGATGTAGTTCTTGCCACTGGTTGCATAAACATCCAGTGTAATGAATATGAACCTAATTAACCTTCCTCAGAGGGACAAGGTGGCCTGAGGAACATCTCTCATTCCTAACATAGTGTATTGTAGTTGCATTGTTGCTCTCTACCTGAATTCAGACCTGAATCCAGACTTGCACCATGGTTTAAAGATGTTCACACATCACATTAGGACAGGGGTCACCTGTGAGAAAGACAGGATTTTCCGAGTAGCAGTCTGAATTTATGTAGCCCTGCCTTGGCCTGCCCATCAGTAAACTTGGTTTCAGTATTAAAAAAGAAAATGTCTATTAAATTGGTTTAAACTGGCTTGAATTAGTTTGCATTTGAGGTTCTCTGTTCTACTCACTCTCATGAACTGATCAAAGGTACATATTGCTTTGAATTTACTCATGAAATACGAGTCCTCAACTGGAAAGTTCGGAATTAGCCAAAATACGTGTGGTTGAAGGCACCTTTGAGCTCAGTTCAAAGGGAAAATGCAGGGAAAGGCCAGGTGAATTCTGACATGAGTTGGTGAGCTCCAGCTGCAAAGTGCACTGGAGAAGAATCTAGATCTGAAAGCCAGCACTGAGCCAGTGATGCCACTGGGCTGAGCAGCAATACTGCTGCAGAGTGTGGGTGCAGAGAAGGAGGGTGGCTCCCTGACTTCCCTTTTGGTATTCCTTGCATGGCCAGAAAACACAATACATGCAGGTGATTAATGAGTTGGAACTAACTAAAAAGTGCCTGAATTTCCATCCAGGCATCGTGTCCATGTCTCTATTCCAGAGAGGCCAGTCATCCAACTCGCTTACTTCAAACTTGCTAAAGCCCCCCACTTGTTAGAAAGGGAGATTTGGGGTATTTTCTTAGTTAGGGAGCTCCAGCAGAGGCAACTATTACTGAAATCTGTTGAATTCCCTCCCAGAGGCGAGTGGTAAATTATGTGTTTTAAAGCAAGCAGAGGATAGGATAGGCTGCTGTGGAAGCAGCAGCCATCCCTGGGTGGGGTGGATTTCCCAAAACAGCCCCAAATTTTGTGAGTGGGAGCGGAGCGCGGGCGGATCGCCAGCACGACAAAATTCCCAGCCCAGCTCCATGACCTGCTGCACCTCACCTAATTGTGTTTGTGATAATGAGCTGCAGGTATAATTAGAAGTGTAAGAGCAATGGAAGAGGCTGTAGGTTTGTTTCACACCTTCTGATAAATGGGAAAATAATTAGGTCCAGGATACTGTTGCATGGCGTGCTCTGGGGCTGATTTCAAAAGCATGGCTTTGGAGGAAAGTGGAGTTGTCTGAATGACTCTGGAAAATTGTGGTCAATCCCCAGGCACTTGGAAACATAATTTCATTTTTATGTGAGAAATTCTAGCAATAACTGTGAGGAATTTTTACCCATTTGGGGAATTATGCCATTTCTGCTTGGTGGAGAAATATGACTGCCTTGGTATGTTTAAAGGAAAAAATAGTGGGCTGCAAAAAATGTCAGTAGCATTGGTCATTCTGATGTTATAAAAAGGCAAGTCTAATCCATGAATATTAGTTGATTTTTCAAACTTATCAAATTTTTCACACCAAATATCTGTCTGAAAATATCTTGGAGACTAGTCCTTATGGACTCATCCTGATTTTGATTTTACTGTTGCATTTGGCCATGCTTCACTACACAGCAGGGTAGCTTTGTGGGTCAAACAAATCTGTAGCTTAGAGACTTGTTACTTAAATCTACAGACTGGGAATGTGCTGCCATTTCTCCTGAAAGAAGGAGAGTGGCAAGAGATGCCTCAATTTTTTTTTGTTAATAGCTAATAGCTGCTCATGATACTTTTGGAGATCACTTTGTTTCCTTAGTCACAATGGGTCTGGCTGTGAGAATACCTGTGAAATTACTCTCTGAAATTTAGGGGTAATGGTTGCTTGTGCAGGGGTCCTGTGATGGAAAAAATAAGGAGAAAAAAAAAAGAGGAAGGAAAAAATTTGCTAAACTCAAGCATCCCTAGCTATGAACACCCTGCTGTAAAGTGAGGGTGACTTGTCCAGGGACTGTGACAATTTGCAGAATTAGAATATCCAGTCCCTGATCAGCTGAATTATACTGACAAAAGCTGCCTAGATACTGATATGCAATAATCCTTTTCAGCACGGAGATTTAACCAGAAATGACAGCTCTCAAATTCTTATAGCATCATTATCTGAGCCCAGAAATAATCTTGGGAAAATAACACATGAATCTCTACCAGAGGCAGTTGGAAGCAAGAAACTTGAAAAGCAATTTCACATTGCTAAATTCCACAGAAAAATGCTTTGCCATACATTGTGCACTATGCATGACCTGCACATATTGCATATGCAGTAAATGCATTGGTCACAAGCAAACCTCCTCGTGTTTCCTGCTCCATCAATAAAAGAGATGGGAAGAACAGACAGGCTACTATAAACAAGCATTCTCTCAGGGAGTGTAAGAATGACTTACTTGATGGAAAACTACCATAGGATCTGTCATCTAATATAAATTATGACCCAAATGTGTTTTTTTGTCTTGTTCAGGTCATATAGTCCCATTTTTATACATTTTACTGGGTCTCTGAGTGTCTGTAGCAGAATGTGATTGTGTGGCATGATGAAATTAAGGGCAACAAATCTGCTGTGCCTTATAGCATCTTATATATGGTATTGACAAATTCATCCACCTCAGAAATGAATAATTTGTGGTCATTTGTACTTTTCTGTGCTTTGTCACAGTATTCAAAAGGATCAGGAACCAGGCAGAGGTGTCAGGATGCCTTCATTGCTCTTGGTGCTGGACAGGAGCAGACCTCAGCTGACAGAAGGTCTGTGCACAACACCAGTCCTCTCTTTGCTCCCTGCAGTGTCTGAGATAATTCCCTGACTGCCAGCAGGGATTTCTGATGGAGCCTGGAAGTGGCTAAGCCATACAGCAGGGTGATGGTCAGAAAGAGGGAGGGAAAAATAGATTTCCTTAGGGAAAAAGCTTCAAAGGGTAAAACTATTGACCCTCAACTGAGCATTGCAGCTACTTCTTGGGCTGTCCTGCCTCACCAGGAATTTACTGCAGTGTCACTGTAGGCACAGCCACACCATCCTGAGCTCATGCAACTTCTTTGCACTTTCAAAATTGCTCATAGAACCCTCAGAGCCCTTTCTATGACCAGCCAGGGACAGATTTTACTATGGTGGCTCTACTGATGGCAGTGAGACATGGGAACTGGCAATAGCCAAAAGGCTACAAAAGCACTCCAAAAATCATGTATTAACTCTTCTAGTCATGTTTTCAGCTCCCATACTCCTTCCACCTCTTATTTTAATGGGATGTCCTTAGTACAGCTTTTATCTCCAAAGAGGGGGTTAGCCAGCAGTCTTACACAGTTTAAACCTGGCACTCAGCAATTCTTTAGGATCACTTCTATTGTGAAATATGAGCACAGGTTCCCTTTTATTTTTATGTTGCTGGCTTCTGTGGGAAAGTATAGCATTTTATGGAGGAGATTAATGCCTTGGGACACCGTATATAAGAACTCAGGCTGACAGATATTTAAATACATTAACAGAAAAATAGGTTCAAAAATACTGCCAAGCATAGGCTTTGTTCTATGATACCCCTGCATTGCATATATTATTTTTATGATGTTGGGCTGTTCCTGGCCTGAATTCCAGAAGAACCCTGCTCCTCAAGTTACATTAGCACTCTGTACATCCATCTGTACCTTTGCATCCATCGATCCTTTATGACCATGATCCAGAGAGCAATCAGGAAAGCAGAGATTTCATGAGATCACTCATCCCAGCCCTAAAATTCCTAACTGAGTTAAATATAGGACCAGCATTCATACAAAAATGAGCAATATTTCCTGCTCTCCCTATCAATTATTCCGTGCATTTGTGGGTGCCTGCCGTAAACATTTCATGTTTCCAATCCTATTCTCACCTGGCAGAGCCAAAAAATAAATGCCCATAACTAAATATATATTATACATTTATAAAAGCATCTTTATCAAGGTTAAGGAACTGGCTGAATATATTAGAAGATGCCTCACCAAATCCCTTGAGTGAAGCTGATGTCATCTTATTTTAGTAGTTGGGTTTAAATTTGACACTTAGTGTCTTGGAAGAGGCATTTTTTGTTTGTTTTCATTCACTAATGGCAGTAGATAATTTAGGAACAGAGAGGCTGCCATGCAGAATCAGCACATCAAACTGCAGCCAGATCCTTGAGATTGTGGAGAAAACATCTCAGAGGGATCATGAGTGTCTGGGAGGCTCTTGTCTTAATCATTCTGCTGTTTGGAGATGGCCATAAACTTTCAAGTACTTGAATTTTTTACAATGCTGTTTAAAAAAACCCCAGCAAAATAACTCTGCTATCAAATATTCCAATATTTGTTTAATGTATGTCCCTATGAATCCACCTTGCCAGATTCAACTTTCCAATATCTTTTTTTATGAAATCTGAATTCTCTGCTTTCCATTTTCATAAATTGTCATAACTTTGAATAATCACAGAAAAAAAGAAAAAAAGTAGAAGTTTCTCATATGCTTCTTTACTTATGACTCCTTACTTCAAATATTTCTATTATTGTATCCAGTGTTGTAAAACTTCTTTAGGGAAACAGTCCCAGTATTTTAAAGTCATTTAAAATGAGAGGTTTTTCCATCCCATTGACCATTTTCATTACCCTTCTCTCAATATCTTTCATGTTTAATCTGCAATATCTTTTCTAAAACGACCTAATGAATATCCTTTTGTAGCTGAAGCTGTACTCTGAATTCTGATACTATTTTTCCCTGTGTACTTTGTCATCTGATCCACTTGTTAAATTAATTCACTTTTGGATGGATATGGCTGTATGTAGGAAGAAAGGGATACTTCTGCATCATTAACCACAGCTGCAGGGTTATTACCAGGTCCCTTTCTTAAACTGAGGCTTTTGGACCTCAGCAAGTAAACAGTTCCCTCTGGCACTGAACTTTGTCACTTCTCATGTCATAACTCTCCATCATCACTGAGCAGCCTTACTCTGCTGCTCCCCTTCCTTTCAGATGATTAGGAAATATATTAAGCATTTAATATAACACAGAGCCTTGTAGTACTTTTAAAAAGTAAACCTAAACCACTGCTCAATTTCCTATTGTGCTTCTGAGTCTTCAGAATGTTCTGACTTTGATGTGGTAAATGCTCTAGGACAAGATTTTTTGGTAAGCCTGTGCCTATAGTGTCAACCAGGTTTTGTTTCATGAATTACTTGATTTTTTTCACTTTGAATCTTCTGATAAAAAGTGAGCTGACTTTTTCCTTGCAAAGGCCATTGGTTTAACTCATTTCTGCTACAATACCAGACCACTTCATATTCTGCTTATAAGTGACATTTGACCAGATTTTCAAACGTACAGATGTCAGGGTTACCCACACTAATGCTTTTGCTGACCTCTGAATTATTGTTTTAAAAATCACCTATCCACAAGTCCTCCAAACCCGAGGTTGTTTTTAATGACAGATCACATATCTTTGCAAGCAGCTCACCATTTTTATTTCTGAACTCCTTCAGGACCCATAAATGGATGACATCTGGGTATCCAGAGTGATAGCAGGGGACAGCTTAGGAAAATAAAAATGAGCCTTGTCTATAAGTCAGCCTGGCAAGGTGCCACGGTGTCAGTAGTTCTTGGAAGGCTTTTGGAAACCTTGCAGTTCAAATTTTTCTTACTACAGCATGTGCCAGGCAGTCATAGCTGTTAAACTAGGCTTTATTCTATAATCTGATAATATGTACATTATTAAAATCTAATTTTTAGGAATATTCATTATTGGATCTGTGAACAGGCACATATATAAAGAAAAAGAGAAAATAAGTCAAGGAACAAATTTTATGCATTTTACATCTCCATTTCTAATAATGGTTTTTTTTTGTTTGTTTGGTTTTTTTGTTTGTTTGTTTGTTTTTGTTTTTGTTTTTTTCTGAGAGGTAATCTGAGTTTTTTTATCCCTGAAGTGGAAATGAAAATTTTAGCTTTGCATGTTTCTGGGAGGAAGCTTTTATTCTTCAAGAAGAAAAGGACAAAAAGCCCCTGTCAGACAGCACATATCTTGCCTCATTTTAGTAGTGCTAGATGCTCAGTTTGAGAAAGTCTTTCTGTTGAGAGACACAATTTTTTTAAACAGAGGGTGGTTATAAGATCACAATACAAACACAACTGTGTCCTGTGCATCATTTTGCACATTAGGAACAAAGCAAGATTTTCTTCCCATTCATTAAAGATGTGTAGATGATGTTTTTCCCCCTAAGATTTCTTATATTCAGTGACATAGTTTCAAACAGCTGAAGCTGTTTTTTATCTCTTTTCTCCTCCTGCTTCCTTGCAGGCTGTGGGGTGTGGGATGCCTGAGTAACCTCCAGCTTCCCACGTTGGTGGGGAAGGTGGCAGGGGACAGAATCACAGTGAGGAGCAGCAGTGCCATTCCCTCAGTGAGCTCCTGATGACACTTTTACCCCAGAAATATCGTGGTTTCCTGGCTCTCTGTACAGCCCATGGCTTCCTGGGTGAGTTTGGAAGCTCCCAGAGGACTCTGAATCATATCAGGAGCCCAGAAGACCTGCAAGGGGACATTCGGAGGGCAAGCCTGTGAAGAGTCTAGATGCTGGCAGTGTGTGTTTAAAAATAAAGAAAAAACAGACAAAAATGGTATGTGCATGGAAAACATGGTGAAAAATCATTCAAGGCTGCAGAAGTGTGCCTAAAGAGAAGCTGAGGGTGCCCCATCCCTGGGAATGTTCAGGGCTGGATGAGAAACCTGGTCTAGTGAAAGGTGTCCCTGCCCATAGCAGGGGGGTGGGACTAAATCATCTTTGAGGTCCCTTCCAACCCAAACCATTCTGTGCTTCTGTGAGAAGGATGCACTCTGTGCAAGGCAGTTCAGACATTAAAAGCAATTCCTGAGTGAATGGATTACAATTCTCCA
The DNA here is from genome assembly GCA_013400855.1 of Buphagus erythrorhynchus. NCBI lineage: Eukaryota > Metazoa > Chordata > Aves > Passeriformes > Sturnidae > Buphagus > Buphagus erythrorhynchus. Next base: position 3,422 of record VZTT01054235.1, on the reverse strand, counting down.
CCTTTTTTTTTTCCTAGTGGAAAATGATGTTTCCAGTTGACATTTCCATTATTTTTATCAAACTGCCATTTCATTCTTAAAAATACTGCCAGATAGAAACTGGATACTCACTCTGAGTGCCCTCAGTGCTAAATGGAAGAAGAGAGATCATTGTTTCAGCTGCCTTGTTCTTCAGGACAAATGAAACATTGAAATATTAAAATTTCCTGAGGCTAGCAAGTTTTAATTTCACCCTTTTTTCACAGGAAGCAGCTAGATGTGGTCAAGCAGATGTCTGCAGGCATGCATGGTATGATCATGTGGTGATTAGAAAGTCACATTTTTCTCGTGTTTCCGGGGCTGAATTTCACACATTCACACAGCTCCAAGAGCTCCCAGTTTAACACAGGATCATAAAATCACGGAGTGGCCTGGATTGGAAAAGACCTTAAAGACCATCTTGTTCCAATCCTCCTGCCATGGGAAAAACCTTCCACTAGACCAGCTTGCTCAACCCCCCATCCAGTCCTGGCCTTGATTATCCCATAGATTATTTATCCTGTAGATTATTTCATAGTTGCTATTCCTTTTGAGACGAGGCATTGACTCCCAAGTAACCATTACAATGGTTCCTTGAGAATTAATTTTTGGCCAAGCATCTGCACTTGGGCTGGAAATTCTGTCTTTGGCTGAGAACATTGAATGGGATGCATTCAGGGGATGCATTTGGAAAGATGGAATGCAGCACACAATGAGGACCAGGCTGCAGCCTGAGGCTTTGGTGTAAAAAAATATTACAGTTCATACAGCAAGGTCAGTTCAAGGCTGAATTTAAGTGCTCTCTGCACTCAGATATTTAATTTAAACAAAGCTGCTCTAAAGCCCTGCATTTCAGAACAGAAATCAGAAGTTAGGAGAGGAAGACCTTTGGGGTTTTGGCACTGTGCAGTGAAGCTTGTGGAGTTTTTAGACAGAGTATTTTACCAGAGTCCAAGAGACTGGATCATGGATAACAAATTGAAATGGGCAGGGAGAGCTGCTGTCCTTACCTCTTCTGANTTCTGAATTAGAACTAATGTTAACAACTGCAATAAATCACCCCTAAGCAAATGGCTTTATTTCTGCTAAAGCTTGAGCTGGGTAAGTTATAACACACTCTCCCTCCTGAAATGCCAGACTCTTTTTCCTGAGTGACCACAGAGCTTGTTTCTGCCTGTCACAGCAAGAAAATTCCAAGGTGCTCCTGTTGTGTTCCTTATACCACCTATCCCATACCCATGCTGGGTGCAGGTGCACAGTGTTTTTCAGAGTAAAGTGCTAAAAAAGACAAGCAAAGTGGATTATTTCAATACTGGGATACATTGGTGACATTGCAAATCCCCCAGGTGAGATTTGAGAGTTTGTGTGTAACCATTTTGGGCTATCTTTAGGCCTGGTAGCTGAGCTTGGTGGAGTGAGCCCTCTGGTCTCATTATGCCTATAGGNAATGGGAGTTGCAGCTAAGCAGGCAAAAAATAAAAATGAAAGAAAGGTGAAAAGATGGGGAAAAGAATCAGAGATTTCTCTCAGTACAGAGAAGCAATTGAACCCCATCAGAAAACATGAAGGAATGTGAGTGGGAAATCTGCACTGCCCTAAATGGAGACAAAGGGACATTATTTTTGGGGATGCTGATTCCCCATGTTTCCCAGAAAACCAGCACCCATTAAATTGTCTCTG
>VZTT01054234.1:50071-84826 GCA_013400855.1 Buphagus erythrorhynchus | reverse complement strand
AACACACAGTTGTAGTATGTGATCATCTTTTAAAATGAGTTTTCTGAAGGTGACATGTCAGTGTGATGCTGTTGAAGAATAATGTCTTACATTTTAGCTGCCTTAAAGATTCATGTTCTAAAGATAAACGCAATTTTCCTCTTTACTGCCCAACTGACATGTCTGAGTTCCAACTTGGGAGAGCTGTGTTGAAGGTGTGGGGGTAATTTAATGGCTGTAGTTATTCACACTTGTGCAACTCCTCTGAAAGTTGCCAAAAGCAACTGAGTTTATTAGTTATGGCTGGGGTGGAAACTGCCAGGATCTCTCAAAGATGTCTTCAGGTCCCCGAAGGTTGGAATACCTTTCACAGGCTGTGAATATATCCTGAACATTAGAGAACCAGGACAGCCAAGAGGTTAATGCTCCTTTTTAACCTTTACAGATACCCCAGAAGAGTGACTGAGGAAACAATTTTTTAAGTCCTTGAATTGTGCTGGGATTTTGAAATTCCACTTAAAAAGAAGTTCAGTCATCTACCTGTGGTTAGCTGATTAAAAAAACAAATTGTACATAGCATGTTTAATAGATTAGTGCAAAAAAAATCAACTTGTATAGTAATTAGATTAGTATATACTGGGACCTTCTTGAAATATTCTTGTTAGACTACTAAAAACTAAGATTAACATCTTCACAAAGGTTTTACTGATTTCTGGAGGTGGATTTCACCTGGGGAAAAATGAGATTTTATGTAATGGAAATGAGTATTTCTGTAACCCAAAGCAGCATTCTAATGAAGATAAAAAGTGTTAAAATTCACCAGCATGTTCCTTCAACCTGGAATATTGCTTACTAGGGTCAGGAGAATTTGGATGATTCTCTAAAAGCCACAGTTCCTCCTCTGTGCAGTGTTCATCCACAGTCATGCTTTGATGGGTAGATCAATCACACTTTATGCAACTGATTTTTTTGTTTTGTTTTGTTTTTTTGGAGACCCTCATGGTGCCTCTCAGATTTCTCAAAGTAGTTCTGATCACCTTTGATCTGGTTATCTTCAATTTAAATAAAAACAAGTGGATGGTAGGAGGAGGGGGGGGCTAGCCAAGTTTTCATTTAGGGACTCTTGATTCCAAGGATCCCATATCTTGTTTCCAGCCAATTAAGAATCTCTGAGATGCACTTTAATTCTTGAGAGTGAGAACACCTTGAGTTGCCAGCTCTCAGCTTCCAACTATGAGCAGTGAGGCCAGTTCTAACCTGGAGCAGTACCATTATGTAGGTGGTGGGGTCTGACAAAGAGATGATAAACACAGAGGAAGTAAAGAAATCAGTCTGTCTTTTTGCTATCACTGGATGCTATGGTCATTCACTCTTTTCCTGTCATTCTCCATGTATTCTACAGCCATCAGTCAATCCAGTTGACTGCTTAGAGGAGCTGGAACGTTTGACTTCGGAGATGCTGCAGCCCCTTCTCAGCCAGCCAGCCATAGACAGCATGTGGGACTTGCTCAGGTAAAACCATTCCACTGCTAAGATGCTGTTGTCAGAAGCTAAGGGAGCCCCATTTCTATATTGTACTGTGTGTCAGCTCTCCTCCCTCTCTCCTCTTCTCCCTGTGCAATATGCCCCAGGTATGGGAATTGGAGTGCAGTAGGGCTGTGTCTACACCCTGCTTTGTCCTCTCCCCCCACACCGAAAAGGCATGATGGCTGCAGAGGTTTGCTGCTCCTCCTTTTCTGCTGGTGCTGCTGCATCTCTGCTTTGCCATGTAGCTGGGTTTTTCATATCAATTTCAGATTATTTTAGTCACTCTTGGCATTCATTCTTCTTTGGTTTCACTGGTCTAAAAAATAGTACAAGTAACATTAGTTGAGTACCTCTTACATGATGAAGTGAGTGTGTGTGTTCATGTACCATTTGTGTGCTCTGTGTGGTACTGCTTATATAAAAGAATTTGACTAGATTCATATCTTTAAGCTCCTGCAGAGCTTCACTAGGGCTTTGAAAACCCCTGCAGAGAAGTGCAAGAACAGATACCAAACTGTTCTTCCAAACATTTGGATAAACATAAGCTCTGGCTCTAGGAACAGTTAAGCACTGCAGATGTTCTGTCTTTCTGCTGTAGAGGGAGCCTCCTTACTAGGCTGTGATTAATTTTCCAGAGTGGGGAATCTAGAAGGCCTGACTTGCAATCAGAGAGGCATCCATCCACCTCTGAGCACATCTGATGTAAAGGGCACTTGAAACTTTCGTTTTCAAGTGGTATTTGAATGGTCACCAAACAGTTTGGCCCATGTTCTTTCATGACTGAAACTGGGATCTGAAGCTCTTGGCACCAAAGCTTCCAATACAAGAGCACTCATTAGACCCTTCTCTGCCTTCCTTGCAGTCTAAAGACAATGGATATAAAAGCTCGTCTGCAAGAATTCTCACTGTTCTTAACGCTGGCTGGTAAAAACCAGAGTGAGCTGATCCCAGCCCTAATATTTTTACAGTTTTGTCTAAACTTTTTGGGGAGTTTATGTCCAGGAGTACATGTGGTACTTTGTGAGCCCCACATATGTTTATACATTTCCTACGTGTAATACCAGTGGTAGAAAGAGCAATGCATTTAAGCACTTAGTTTTCTGCCATAGAGTAATGATATGGATCTTTGATAGGGTTTGCCCTATTACCCCATTACCATTGAGCAGCTTGTTTGTGGTCAGTCTTCTTTGTGGTGATCTTACCTATACAGACATGATGGATCTACTCTGGGCCCCACAAGCACTGCTGGTGTGGGAATTTGTAGTTTCACCTGCAGAGAAAACACACTCCAAGAGTGGTCTGCACAGTCATGTTCATGTACATTAAAGCTATGTTCTTTCTGAATAGAATTTAAAAATATGCATTTCATTAGTACATAAAGGCATTAAGTACATAAGCATTTTTGCAATGTCAATTTTAGATATAATCTGGCTTTTTGGTTTTGCCTACAAGTTTATTATCGAAATGTCTTGAGTGGGTGGGCAGCCTTATTAGCCTGGTGTGTGTATATATGTGGGGAATGGCATTTTTTTTAAATCAAAGGTCCAACACTTTCAAGTATTTGACATCAGAAATGCGTCACTGCATCAGTATTTCTGCTCATCATGACCAATTTAGCTGCTGGTTCCTGACAGCTCACTGGCATTAGCCTGTATGGCAGTAGTGCTTGGTGTACCAGCTGAGACACAGGCTTTTCACTTTCACTGTCTTCAGGACTTCCATTTTACTTCAATGTGTGGTGCAGTTCAGATAGACAGCAACATTTCAACAAGGTAATTCCTCAGCACTATGAATGCTTTTGGCCTAACCCCTCTCTCTTTATTTGTTCACACAGGCCGTGTTCTGCTTTGTGCAACCCTCTGTCCTGTTCCCCGTCACCAGAATCTGTCGGCAGCATTGCATCTCTGAGTTGCACTGGAGGCAAACCTCCTTTGAGCCTGGTTGGCTCCAAGTCACCTTTCCCCTTCCTCACTGCCCTCCTATTTCTCATCAATAAAATCACTCACATTCACAAAGGCCTGACCAGCAAGGTGAGAATAAACCTTTTCACTGTAAATTCTAGGTGAATGATGATATACTTGTGAGAGAGGTTAGTATTTGTATCTACCCAGGCATTAAAGAGTTGTAAGAAGAACTGTTAAAAGCAAATTGTTGTGCATTTTTATTTTAAAAATATTAAAGTATTATGGAGAGAAACAGACTGACCTTCAGAACAAGTGGGATGAGGATCAGAAAAGTATCTTGTCTTTGAATTCCAATATTCAGTTGACACCAGGAAGCTGGAATTACAGAGCAGGCAATGCTTAAAGGATGGATTTATAAAGAATGTTGTGAAGAGTTGAATAACTGTTGTTTGGCTAGGCAAAATATAAAACTTGAGTGTCAGTGGAGGAAAAGCATGGTTGAAGCATATATAACAAAGAAAAATAGGGCAATATTAAAGAAGAGAATGAGTGCTACAGTGCTACTGAATACGGTCCTTCCTACTTTGGTTTTATTCTGAATTTTTAGAATGAGTGAGTTATGGAAGATTGCAGACTCTAAAGAGCAAATGTCTGAACCCTAGAAAGATGGAATACTTAGCATAAGCTTTCTCAAAGCCTTCCTGTGTCACCTTGTGTTGAATTAACTGATTGGCTACTAATGGAAATATCTGGCCAGATGAGGGAAAAACATTTTAATCTACTAGGCAGATTTCTGCCTTACAGAACACTATGGAAAATGTAGGCAGGGACTGTTGGTTATCTGTGATGAGGATGGTCATGATGGATGCAGGTGAATCCTGAAGAAGAAAAGCAGATGAGGCTATTCTTAGATATGGCTTTTGGAGTAGCCAACAGGAATTGTCATGTGAAAGAAGGTAGGGGGTGAGCCTTGGAGAGGGATGTGTTTTACTTTCCTCCAAACACAAACTGTCTTAATATTATTTGTCTCCACTTGTGATTCCTTTATAGTACAGCTCTGTGCTGGGCTTCAGAGGCTTGAAGGATTATCTGCATCAAAGCTGGCAGACTGGACCTCCCTCTGTGACTCCCTCATCTGCGTGGATCCTACGCCATGAATATCACCTGCAGTACTTTGTGTTAGCCTTGGCTCAGAGAATGGTACCGTTATTAGTCCTTCCATTTCTTTCCCCCCCAAGGAACTGACTTCACTGGCAGCTGGTCTTCATGTCCCTGGTCTTTCTTGTATCTGACTTAGGTCTGGCAACTCTTCTGCTGACTTTTATGACTCATTAACAAATAACATCTTTCCAGTTGCTGATGTGGGGATTTAGTTCCAAAATACTTTGGATGGAAAAATTATATTTTTGCTTTTCTTTGGGATAGAGTAAGAACAAAGTTTTCAACTGTGTTGCTAAAAAAATATCTGTCTAAGACAGTCAGGGGAAGCAGAAATATCTGTTGGTATAAATGCTGACAGCTCTTGCAGTCTGCCTCAGTCTTTAACTTTGCAGTGAGATCTGTGTCTTGTTTGACCCTCTTGTCCTTGTTGATTGTCTTGTTGACAAATGATAGAGAGCTTTTATCTGTTGTTTTGTTTCCTGTACAGGCAGGCACTTGTCCGGATTACACCCAGCATGCCTCGCTCCATCACTGTGTTGCCATGGCATTGCTAAGCCGTCTGTTGCCAGGGAGTGAGTATCTGGCTCATGAGGTCTTACTGGATCTTGCCTTTAATCCAGAGTTTCTTCCGTAAGCTTTACATTTTTTCCTTTCTCTAGTCTGGTACGTGGGAAAACATGGGGGAAAATGGAAAAAACACGTTGGCACTGCAATTTTGTCATGATTTTTGGCCTTTAGCAGGGCCCGTAGTTAAATTTTACTTACTCATTGGCATATTCTCCTGGCATGGAGCCTTCTAACCAGGCAAGCGAGGTGGTTGCATATTTTTCTCTGATATACCACTGTTGAGAAATGTGACCAGTTTCTTTTGGTTTCCTCTGGGACAAGGCTTGTGTGATTCCTGATAGAACTGATCCTCCGTATGGCCTAGCATCTTCCATCCTGAGAGTCTAGAAAATAAATGAGAATTTGACATAGCCTGAAAAGCTCAATGAACCTTCCTCAAACCCTTATTTATCAAGTTTGCTGATTTGACAAATGCTATGTCTTCCACTTTACACTGGAAGAAATCATGAGCATCTCAAATATGAGTCCTCTCATATCTGGGCAAGAAGATGGTAGAAGTTTATCTTCTTCATCTCAATCTGTTTGAAATTAGCCATGGTGTATCCCTGTAGGAGGTTGAACCAAGGTGCTGTAAGGACATACTATGTTTTTTCAGAAAGAAGGAAAATTTGTTAGTGGATTTGTTTGTGTGGTGGTGTTTTGTTTTTTTTTGTTGGGTCAACAAAATGGTGAGTCTTTGGTCTGAGATTGTGGCATATGGATTTGACAAATACCCTCCACATGCACATTTCCTGTCAGTCTGTATGGCTCCCCTGACCTTGCCACTGCCAGCTGCAAAGCTTCTGTTTTGAGAATTGTCTTACTGGTTTGTGTAGGCCTTATCTGATACGCAGTATTTCAGCTCAGCACTCTCATGTCTGTGCTGGTAAGTAGGCTGTCTCTCTGGACAAGGGGTTTCAGGCTCCACACTAGACCAGCATTGTGTGGAGGGTTTTTATGGCACAGCCTCAGTGTTGCTGACTCCAAATGTGCTTCTGTGAATTCCCTCTAAATACCAAAGTAGCTGATGCTTTACAGGCCCTCTGTATTAGAATAGCTCAATGATGTAGAAAGTGTTGAGTGCTCCGCATATACTACTCTTCCTTTTCCAGGAAGACTGTAGAGGTGAATTTATGTAATGTGTTGTTTGTTTGACATTTCAGGTTTTTGTTTGTTTGTTTCTTAAACTGTTGTTTGTCTTTACCTTACAGCGAAGGGAAAGCTGGTGGGCCAGAAGCAGCTGACTTCTCTGATATTCTGCATCTGGGCACCAGTGCCAAACTGGCACAGCCTGGCTCTGCAGCAGCATTTCTTCCAAAGGTTACTCGTGGTGCCCTGCTGAGAGAATCGTACCAGAATCTGCCTTCCATTCGTTCCTGCTACCTCTCTCACTTTGTCCACTTGCAGCCCACCCTTGTGCGTTCTCAGGTGTCCTACCAAGGGCGGAATTACCTCATCCAGTCAATGCTGCTTCCTGAGGTCAAAGGGCCCATCCTGCCTTCAGACTGGCCATTCTTTCCACTTATCAGCCTCTACAACAAAGTGACTAATGCAGAGACACGTGGGGCTTTACTGAACTCTCTCCCACTTGATCTCATCAACACTGTGACCTGGAACCTGCAGTGGGTCTTGTTGCTGGAAACCTGGCGTTCTAAAATCCTTCAGAGCATCCCGACTGCTGCCAAACTTGCACGGCTTATGTGTGTCTTCCTCACTGGCAGTGACCTCTTCCTGGAAGCACCAATCCACCGCTACACAGCTGCCCTTCTCTCTGTGTATTGCCAACCCAAGGCCCTGGACTCCCTGAACTTGGATGCTCCTCTCCCTGGTTTGGCATCCTTCCATGATCTCTATATAAGTCTCCTGGAGCAATTTGAGGGCGTCTCCTTTGGAGATCCACTCTTTGGAGTCTTTGTTCTTCTACCTCTACAGAAGCGTTTCAGTGTTGATCTGCGTCTCTCTGTTTTTGGGGAGCACACAAATACCCTGCGGGCGCTGGGAGTGCCGTTACAGCAGGTAATCCTGCCTTATGGTAATTGCCTGTCACTATATTTCTGGCTTACTGGGCTCCTGCCTGTGATTCTCCAACATTGATTTGTGTGTATGTGTGGAGGGCAGGAGCTGTGAAATTGCTCAGTCTTCACTGGAAACTGTCCCAGGCTTTGCTTGGCTTAACCATTGAGAACCTTCTAATTTATAGGTTGTATGTATGAGGGGCTGGCTGCACCCTGTGTTCTGCTAGCAATTACCTTTCCCTTAAGTAAGTGTTTTCACACCTTGGTGAGAACTTTTTCCTTGCCCATGCATAGACAAACAGTCATTTTCCCTCTCAATCATCTTTCCACATATACTGGAGAGGTGCTCTGCTGAGTAACAGCAAGAAAATTTGGTCTGTCAAGTGTAGGGCTGCGTTTCTTTTGAGCGAGCAGAGCGCAAGAGATAGAATTTAGCAGTCCTGTCAAAAATACTCTGCTTCTTACTTTATAAGCACTCATCTTATCTGTGCCAAAAAATCAGCTGCAGTGATAGGACCAGTAAAACATCTCTCCATCAAGCTGAAGAGGTCTTGACACCACATCAGTCAGGGTGGGCCGTAGCAGCTCTGCTGCAAATGGGGGTCATGCCGCTGGAGTACATCAGATTATAGGACAGCATGCACAAGGAAGGGCTCTCTAGAAGTCAGGAACTTCCTGTCACTGCTTAGACCCTGACAAAAATTGTAATGTTGCCTCTGGATGGGTTTGTTGCAGTTTCCTGTGCCTCTTGAGCGCTACACTTCCCCTCCTGAGGATAACCTGAACCTCCTGCGACTCTACTTCCGAACGCTGGTCACTGGTGCGCTGCGCCACACTTGGTGCCCTGTTCTGTACGTGGTGGCTGTGGCTCACGTGAACAGTTTTATTTTCTCCCAAGAAAGCACGACACAGGTGGGTAATGGATAGCAGAGCTTCAGGGCTGCAGTCTTTGGGTTTTGCATCTGCTCTCTGTGTAAGTCCAGTGTGCCTTGCGATGAATCACTGACCTTTGGGACTTGAAAACAAAGATAGTAAGCAAATGTGTTGAGGACTGGTCAGCTGTTTGAGAATGCACATACAAGGCAGCAGCTTTTGTTCACTATACCCTAATGCACTTTGGCATTAATGCCAGTCCTCCCTAAATCTTTGAGGTCAGCAGTTATGTGTTCTGTGGTGTGGGGGGAAGAATAAGCAGAAAGAATAAGGAAGGTGATCAGACAGAGAGAGCTTGTAATAGATTTGGCCTCTGCCTTAGCAATCTTAAGGTGCAAAGTACTCTTTTCTTTGACTTTGCTTAAGTAACCAAGCAGAAGCCCTCCTATGGCCTTGAGGCCTTGGTAAGTGAACAGTTATGCTAACAGCACTTCACCTCTGATCTGCAGTTCTACCTGAAGGTTGAGAAGTCAGCTGAGTCAGATCAGGGAAAGGAGCAGAGAGGCAGGATTTAAGTGATGAGACATCTCAAGCACTTTCTGCTGGAAGGAGCTGCTCATCATTATAATGAGCAAATCATCCTGGAGTGCTGTAGCCCCTGGGAAAAGGTATTACTGCACCGTATTAAGGAAAGTATGTGTTTTGTTCCCAGGAGATAGATGCTGCTCGGAAAAGCATGCTGCGGAAGACATGGCTGTTGGTGGATGAGGTAGGATTTGTAAGATTCAGCTTGTGCCTCTGGGAATTAAGTTTTCCATGCATGGTACTCTTACAGACTTGTATTTGGCTTTTCAATTTCGTGTTTAATTACCTTGCTAATTTGAGAATGAGAGGAGATTAGCAGCAAGATTTTGGCCTGCAATATCTGTAAATACGCTTAACCAGTTCTTGTAGTAATTGACCTCAAAACACTGAGCCTATTGGAACCTAGATGAATTTCCTGTACTGTATTTCCATGCCTCTTGTACAAGCAGCATTATATCTAGATAGCTAGAGATGTTAGAGGAATGATTGTAGCACAATTATGAATAGGTGGCCAGCAGTGATCTGTCTTAACTCTTAGTCGGATGCTTCCCCTGAAAAGAAGAGGACAGATGTAAGCTTGCCAAAATCTATCCTTTGTGGGACAGAGCTGTGACATTTGGCCCTCTCTGATTTGTGTCCAGGGTAAATTATTAGGTCACACTGAAAAATCCACTTGGGTTTCTGGCAAGAAGTCATTGTGAGGGGCTGTTGAGGAGACAATGGTGTTGTGTTTAGAAGAGGAATTCTCATGCAAAAAGAAGAGAATTTTATTGGAAGAAACTTGCCTTCAATAGCTCTTCTATTGAAGAGGATGTAATTAAATATCTTGGGCATGATGGAATTGTACTATTTGCAGATTTGCTGTGTTGTGTTAGAGACAGTGGAAAAGATTAGATACCTTTCTGTTTCTTTTTTCAGAACTTGAAAAAGCACCTGCTGTACTACAGACTGCTGAATGCAGAGAGTCCTTTGGGATTTGACCTTTATGAGCAGCTCCCTCCCATGCGACTGAAGTACCTGCAGATAGTGACACAGAATGAAATTAAGGAGAATGCATCAGCAATAGACTCATAGCAAAGCACTTGTAAAAGAGCAGGGCCGAGGCAAAGAATGGAAAAGCTCAGTTTATACTTCACTGATTAAACTACTTTCAGTTCAGATGGTTTTAGTGTCTTACCTGGACACTTGGCATCTTTGCCTAGTGAAGCACTAGTAGAATGCTCCCAGCCCTGCAGAACAACATATATGTTGTCAAGGTATGACAGCATGTATGTGTGTGGCCTCTCTGTGATGGATGTTGGAGCATTTTCCTCCATTCTCCTTCAAGTTGTTCTGCTTCTTCCCAGAGGAGGTGAGAATGTGTCTGAAAGGCACTGGACTGTTGAATAAACTGAAGGAACTGGAAAAGCTGTTTTGTACAGTCAGGCTGGAAACCGGGTTCTCAAGATAATGTCTGTTTTATCCAGATCCTTCCATTGCTTTTTTTGTACCTTGGATTTTGAATGGTCCTTTCCTCATACTATACCTTGCAAATAGAATGATAGTGTGACAGGGAGGAATCTGATCCTGAGAGCTTTTTTTTTAAACATGTACATACAAGCAGTTTCTCCAAGATAGTGTTTTGTGCATACACTCAGTAACCCATATATTGTGTCAGACCTCTAAGAAATATGAGTTCCTAGTGCAGTGGTACAAACACTGAATATCCTCCCTTGGCTGTCTTTTGGATGGTCTCTAAACTGCTTTCTTTTCTCCCTTAATTTGGTTACATGTATAACAAGATCAAAAATAATTTCTTTGCAGGCCAGAATGCTTGGCAGTAACCACTGCTCATTAGAGAAAGAAAAAAAAAAAAGTAAAAAGTAAAGCTTGTTAGTTAGAATATGTATTGGTTGCCCTCTGAGGAGAATGCAATTTAAATTTTGGAGTTTCCTAGCTCAAACCTAATTGTAAAAATGTCTAATTTGATCCCACTTCTACATCCAAATTCTGGATTGCAGCCTCAGACACAAGGGCTGCAAGTATAGAGCCCTAAAAGGCTCATCACAAGTGCCACATCAAGTCCAGAATTTAGTCTAGGTATATGATCTCACTGAGTATTCTCTTTATATTTTTGTATGGTCGCTCTGGCAGGCTTTTGTTTGGAGAACTTGACTTTTATGAACAAAACTTTTAAAAGAGATTTCTAATATTTTGTTCTTATGAATAAATTCCTCTGGAAGGTGCAGGGTGATGCCTGGTCCGAAGAGCTCAGCCTCTGTCTTCCCCTACCAAAGAGGCTGAGCTAGCTTCCCTCTGAAGAAACCATGCCTGTAATTAACCTTGCTCCAGTGAATGTCCCAACAGGAGTGTGAATCACTGTTAATAGGCCCACTTGTCGTGACTGAAATTGTTCCTACAAGAAACAAATTCCAATTTAATAGAATCAAAGAATCATTGAATTAGGAAAAGGCCTTGTGTCCAACCATAATACAGTATCTTTCTTTCACCTGACATTCAAGTGTTGCTGCCCCCTCAAATGCCTGCATAATCACATAAGGCTTAGGGCATTTGTGACTGATACTGTCTTTGTATTGGCAGTTTTCTAAGTGCACCAGTCCCCTTCCTTAGATTGCCAGAAAAGAGCCAGTTTCATCTTTTTTCTCCCATATTTCAGAGCGGAAATGGGCAGAACTGATGTTTCTTTCCAATCACTCTTTTTTTTATTTTTTTTTTGCTTCCCTTTTGATCTGTGGCTTCTATCTGCAGCAGATCAATGTCACGTAAAATAGCAAAAGCACAGTGGTCCAACAAGATTTTTTAATTGTTGTTAATTATTTTTAAAGTATTTTATGTGATTAAAAGTTTAATCAAAGTCATTCAAGTTCTAATCTGTCTAGATGGTGAGAGCCCAGCAGTTGTCATTCAGAGCAATGGATGGTAAAATTTAAGGACTCCTAGCTGCCCATTTAAGAGCAGCCTTCATCAAGGACTCTACCTTTTGCTTTTCAGACCTTCAGTTATAAAATCTCTTCCAGTCCTTCATGGGATGCAAAGTTGAGTTTTGTAATGTGTACAGGATGTAAATAAATATTTTGATAGCTCTGCAGGAGTTTTTTTGAACTATGAGAATACTTTGAGTCTTTCTTGAATTTGGATAGCAGTTCTGTTTGCAGTTTATCAATACCTTGGGACAGCTGCTGCCTTAAAGAATTCTGCTAAACTTTGGAGCTCTGTAAGAAAGCACCTCAAGCCAAAAATGGCATCCTGCTTGTGTGATGGGTTAGTAACACAGGGTACCAAATATCGTGTGTACTTGGGGAAGGTGCAGGGTGTTATGATGTGATTTGACACATGCCCTAGGTGGGAAGACTGTCCACAGATAGTATTTGAAATTATGATGCAAGTATCAGCAGTGGAGAGAAGGAAAATAATGGATCCCAAATAGTTCTGCAGGCCAGTCATACACAGAAAACTCCAAGGATGTTGCATATGAGCTGCAAGCTTTCAAAACGTTGACTGTCATTTGAGATGGTACATTAATTTTTTAAGGCTTTTGGCAGTCTTGTATGGGATTTCTCCACAGAACGCTAGAGGGCATTGCTTCATCTAGATTAAATGCAAGATTTCTCAGCCTCAATGCTATTGGGACCTGAAAAAGAACAACCACCCTTATAAATTGTTTGAATTTTTTATTTTTGCATATACTTTTGGAGCAAGCGTGGAGAGCTAAATATTTTATGTGATGGGTTGCTGAGAACCATACAGTGCTTTGCCGGCAGGAGAATTTTTGAAAAATCATGATACATTGAATGTAAGACTTAAATTTAGGCTGAATGCAGTCTGAGGCAGGACCAGAGCATGCCCATTCTGTTAATCCAGTTTAATCCTGATCTGGGTAAGTGAGGAGAGGAAGAAAATGAAAACTGTCCAGAAAAATGGATGTGACTGCTTGAGTCCTTACTGAAGGCTTAAGATTTCTTTGAGAAGAAAATAATGCTGCTGAAATAGTACTCACAAATAGGTTTCTGGTGCTGAAGTTCTAACTCAGAAGAACATATGTTGTCTGGTAACTCTCATCAGAAGTCAACAAAACCAGCAACAACAGCCATAAAAATTCCTGCCTGTTTTTTAATTCTTAAAAAGGGCACCCCTTTTTCTGGTCCTTTTTGGCTAGAATATGCTTGGTTTCATCCATGCTACTGATGATTGTCCCATGTGGGTAACAGTGGAATCTCTATTGGTGCAAATTTAGCATGGGCTGTGCTGCAAGGCAGCAACAATATGGTTTTAAAAACAAGTGGACTGAAGATGAGTTGAAGATAATCCTTTTAGCATTGTTGTTGAGTAAGCAGGTGAGAAGGTGGGGCTGTCACAGGTTTACATCCTATGACTTTAATGGCATTCTACTGGATTTTCCTTTGCATTTTGAAAGGGAAGAGGGAATTCTCCCATCAGCTTGGAAGGATGTCCTTTTCTGTCTAGAAGAAATGGGAGTTGACTTGTGATCCTTCAACGGTGTGAGTGTTTTGAAGTCCTGGAGTTTTGAATCTGTGTGTAGTGACTTGGCTCACTTTGCTGAGTAGGGATAGTCCCCAGAAAGATATAAGCAATAAGTAGCTGGCAGTACTATACACTGAGGTAGGACAAGGCCTGACAGAAGAAAGTAAAGGGTTAGGCAAGGAAGAAGTCAAAACAGGACTGAAACCATACTATATGGGTACTTTTTAACAGTACACATAAATAAAGCATTATATAATTGAAGGACTTTCATTCCACTGTATTTATTGACTACTTCAATTTGACAGTGGAATTTAATAATCCATTTCTAGACTAATGCATTCTGTCTGGCCACTTAATGCCAGGCAAACCCTAAACACCTTTTGCTGATGAAGTCATGGACAGAGGAAGCTGTAAGATGTGGATGTATAAATACACTGAGGGTCAGTCAAACACATTTCTTCTGGTGTCAGACATAAAGTAGACCAGAAAGGCGTGTTAGTCATTGCTTTTGCTTCTTCCTGGTTCTGCAAATTCTTGGAAATTTCTCACTGATGAAGTGGTGCTGCCTCCAGCTGATGATCATATTTGAGAGGCAAAAAATGTTTAATCCCCTTGGCTTACAGAAGCTCATATAAGCTTTACATTCACAAAGCTGGCTTTCTGATGTTCCATGTTTAAATAACTTTGTGGTAATTTTCTGGCCTTTGCCCTAGTTTTTAAAAACTGGCTTCCCCTCTCCCTTTAATGGAGAATGTGCAGGGAAGCCTTGCTCACAGACCTGCTGTTTTGCATGGTAAGTGGTGGTTGTAAGCAGAGATAAGTTTGCCACAGTGTGCTCCCCTCCCTGCCTTTATTGTGATCATCTTAAGTCTCAAACCAGCTCAACAATGCTGTGTTTAGGTTTCTGGCCAGCCGCAGCACAAAGAGCTCCAGCTCAACCTGAGGACGGTGCTAAAGGAGCAGGCACTGCACCGGCTGCATTGTGAGCCTCCAGCCACTCCCAATAGCTCTGTGCAGGTTCAATGAACTGAGGTCATTTCAGACCAAACAACACCTGGCCCATCTTCAGGTCCAGTTCTTTATTTGTAGGTGGGCTGTAATCAGCAGATACCAGCAGACACCTAAGGCTCCGGAGAGCAGATGAGTGTCCTTTAATCTGTGGCTGGGCAACTTCTCTGCAGTACATAGTTGCTTTTTGAGCAAGCAGCTCATAAGCCCAGTCAGGGCAATGACTATTCCCAGGAAGTACTGTGTATGGACATTAGAACCAAGGCTGAGGCATAGGGGGAAGGCTCCATGCACCCACCCTCGGCATCCCCCTGCCCTAGTCCAACATGCATGACAAACCAGACCGGTGGTGTTACTGCTCATTGCAAAGCAGCAGCTTGTCCTGGCCACAACAAAAAACGGGGTTATGTGATGCAGAAGTACCACTGATGTCAAAGCACAGCCACATACATGATAGTGTATGCTGAAATCTGAGGTACTCGTTGATGACTGAGGCTGGAGCAAAGTTTTGTGGAGCAATCTGGGTGCTGGGAGCCCGTCCTGAGGGGCAGCAGCTGAGGGGCTGGGCAGGTGACAGGGAGCACCTGGGCGCAGCACGGCCCTCATGGAGGCGGGAGGGGCGGCAGGTAGGAACAGTGTGCCATGCCTTGCATCCGCTTCTCTGGAGCATGGCTGAGGAGGACACAGGTCAGGTTGGTAAAGCTAAACTACATGTGGTAAAGTTAAACTACGTGTGTCTTGTGCTGGGGCTCATGTGGTTGTTGGTTTTTGGGTCTATGCTGCCAGCGCTGCCTCACGTTTCCCCCAAGGAAGGAGGGAGGGCTGCCCGAGTCCTGAGCCCCCTGGCCATCCTGCCTTCAGCAAGGGCTCTCTTTGGGTGGTTTGTGGGGCCCTGGGTGCAATGAGGGGGCTCTGGCAGGATTGTTTGCTATGGAAGCAGGAGCCAGGAGAGGCCAAACCTTGTGCTAAATGAGGGAACAGCAGAGCAGGAGTGTA
Source organism: Buphagus erythrorhynchus (assembly GCA_013400855.1). NCBI lineage: Eukaryota > Metazoa > Chordata > Aves > Passeriformes > Sturnidae > Buphagus > Buphagus erythrorhynchus. The sequence continues at coordinate 69,690 of VZTT01054234.1, read as the reverse complement.
GTTGCAGGAGGTCCTGCCACAGCACAGCCTTGTTCCCTGACCACAGTGACCAGTCCGAAGCTTTGGGAAGGGACAAAGAGAAGGATTGAGTGAGCTGGTAGGCTTGGAGGGTGGCTCAGCTTTTGCTTCTGGGTCTCTCAGGCTGAGAGGAGTTTTGTGGTTCTTCTCCTCTCTTCAGTGTCCCTTTCCTTCAGTACTCTCTGTGTTCCGTGACTTTCTTGTCCCTCACAAGACTCTCCTTCCCTCTGTTTGCCTTTTTATTTTTAATTTACCACCATTATAGTAACTTGTGTTGGTTTTTCTTACTCCTTTGGCTGTTTCCAGAAGCCATCAGTAATTCATCAGTTAAACTGGAGAACTGAGATGTTGTTACTGAGTTTGAGGTGGAAGCTCACATCTCTTGAGTTGTTCATGTGAAGGTCTGGGCAGATGTCCATAAATAACATGCACAACATGCCCATTTGGAAACCTTACAGCAAAGAAGTCTGTAACTTTACTTTTAAGACTCAGATTACTGTCTGGTGTAAGTACACCACACCATTTGGGTCTGATCTGTCAAATATTTGATGACACTTTAGCAATTAATGTATTGGATCTGTCTTCTGAAAGGGAGACTGACGCTTGTGTATCAAGTGATTATTTACTGTTACTGCTTCAACCACAGTAAACTTTTGCCTCAAAAAATTAATATCTCCAAAACAGTGTTCCAGGTTTCCTCAGTGCATGTGGACTTTTCTTAGCAGCTTTCAGCACAATGCATGTTCAGGGAGGGTCTTTAATATCTTCCAAGTAGCGGGAAGTGCAAAGAGTTCTGAATTAAATTCAGGTATCACATTGCTGGCAGTGAATTGTAGTTTCAGAGGGGTGTAACACACCATGATGATACAACGACAGCCACTGTGAAGGTACGTTGTTAGCATCTTTCACAAAAAAGCAGCTTGCTACTCCTGGCATCAATGCATCTTTCAATATAGATCATAAAAAACAAATTTAGAATGATACAAAAGTTTCTTAAAACCATCATGCATCTCTTGTCTCTGACATGAGTGTCAGCTCACTCAGAAAATGCTAGTTGTGCTGCCACCCAGAAGACACCACAGATGGTGGCTCATTTTTGTTCCTCTTGTCTGCTGTAAGATTGATCATGTTTGGATTGATGAAATTATTTGGGCAGGAGCTGCCATTGCTCTCCACCTGTCTGTCCACTGTTAAATGAAGTGGGAGGAAAAGGCACGTAAAATATACTTTTTAGCATCTTTCTCTCTTTGGTACTGTTTTATTAACACTTAAAATATTTATGAAGGAGAATATGGGCTTGCTGACCATGCTTCCTTGCAATGAGCTCTTATAAGCAAGTTTTATATTTTATAACCATCTCTAGGCTTGTTTGTTTTTGGTTTTTTTTTGTTTGTTTGTTTGTGGTTTTTTTGGTTTTTTTTTTTTGTTTGTTTTTTTGTTTTTTTTTTGTTTTTTGTTTTTTTTTTTTTTTTTGTAGCAGTACAATTTGCAAGTTAAAATTAGGATGCAGAACTTTGGGTGTTTGTATTCAGTGGTGACTAAGTAACTGCTCCTGTGCAATGCGAGTCAGAGGTTTTCATTCTCAGTGTGCGCTGGTGCCATGAAGCCAACCACTGCAGTGTTGGAAAAGTTAGCAGGTGCCCACCTGCATTTTGCAGAGCTCCTCTTGAGTTAGTATATTATTGCCAACATTGTTTTAGGGACAATAAACTGTCTTCTTTTATGAGTCTCTTCTGCTACCAAGATACTCATGTGATTATGAAACTTCTCAATTTTGCAACTTAACTTTCCCTTTGAACAAGCAACTTTTGCTTACTACTTTCTGTAGTTACTTATTTTGATGATTCCTATACTAGCTGCAAATGGAAGAAAGAAGCAATAAGTCTACAGCTAGCATGAGATTCTTGGCCTCTGTTTAAAGAGAAAATGCAATTTTATAGTCTGACTAAACCCTTGCTATGAACACATCCTCCTGGGAGCCATGTTAAGGTACATGGGATGTAAGTAGGTGATTAGTGACAGCCAACACCTCTTCACTAAAGGCAGATGGTGCCTGATGAATTTGGGGGTTATGGTGTTGGTGGATTAAGGGGGGAGCACTGACATCACCCACTTGGACTTGTGCAAAGCGTTTGACACTACCCCACAAGACATCCTTGTCTCTAAACTGGAGAGACATGGATCTGATGGATGAATCTTGATGAACCTTTTGGTGGATAAGGAATTGCCTGGATGGTCATGGAGAAAATATTATACACTCCAGAAAGACAAATAGCCTGAGGTTAAGGTAATTTTTCATTATGTGGGAAACCCCAATTACTGTGTTAACAGCTCTTCTAATGTCAAAGTTTTTCCAGATATTCTGAGGTTTCCACTTTTCAAGTCACTGACAAAATTGTATCCAAAATGGAATTCTTATTTTTTGGTTCATCCTCAAAACACTGCTTATGAAAAATTAATTGTAATAGGAAAAATGTTCTTGGAGTGTGATAAATGTATTTTGTGGCTTAGTTCAAGCTTCTTTTTTGTTAACCACAAACTCTTCCAACAAACTGTACTAAATCAGTAACGGGAGAATATTCCCACAGTCTCATTACTGCATGCTACAAGCTAAACTTTACCAGTGCCTTTTTGGCTTGTGAGCTTTTCCCCAGTGTGAGAGGAGCAGGAAAGAGTGAGCATGTGAGTCCTATGGGTTTGTGTTCTCTTGGCTCCAGTGCACAATGTTTTACCAGAAAAACTTTGCATGCATTAAAAAAGCTGTTGTGTGCTCCTGTTCTGTAGGCTCATCAAAGAAGCAAGCGTCACCATGAGAAATGACTTGTTCTTGGATTCTTTTGCATAAGTTGTGTTTGGCTTTTGGTTACATAGTCAGACTGCTGAGGAAAATAGATAGTGAAGATCAGGAAAATGGTAAACTAGTAGGCTTTTCTGGTGAAGAAAACTTGGATGTTTTTCTTTGACAAGATGCAGGTAAGAACATCTCTGTAATCATCTGCATAAAAGCCTTGATCTTTTTCCCAGGGAATCTAGTTTTAGATCTCAGTGGGAATGGAATCAAGGCCTCTGGTAAACCAAAAGATCGTGAGAGGTACCTGCTGTAAGTAACCTTAATTGATTGGTGCTTTGATAACAAGCTTTCCTTTTAATTTGCAATAGAATAACATAGTTGCCTTGACAGATAGGTGTGAACAGAGAGCTCAATTCAAAATAAACCGTGGCTGTTAGTGCCCAGCGGCCCACCCTGACACAGGCACTCTCTTATGTGTGCACAGGCATGCTCATGTTAAGACACTGTGTCTCTCAAAGTTTAACCTTTCTGGTGACAGATATGATTGTCCTCTTACATTTTTATTACAGTAAAAATCCACACTACTTTACTACATCCGTGTTTCAAGTCTCCTGTAGCTTGAGCTGTGTCCCTTCAGGATTTTACTGCTGCTTTATTCCTCTAAGAGATAATTATTGACTGTGTTGAGTGGCTAACTCTTTACTGAATAGCACAGTTGATGCGTGTTTGTTTGGTTTTGTCTGCTCTCTCATCCACTCTTATGGATTTCCACATGGAATGCACTCTGAGGAGTTTTGGGACATCTTGTGATATTACTTGCAAAGAACTTTTGAAAATGGGACATGTTATAAATCATCCTGGGTGGAAGCTAGAAGCTCTGCTTGGGAAGGACTTGTGTTTCCCTTAAATGCCTATCAAAGAACCCTATCCTTATGTTTTGAAAATTTAATGGTTTGGCCCTCCTATAGTTTCACCTGCTGACCATTGATGTGTTCAGTGGCCATAATTCAGGCAATATCCAACTGTCCTAGTCTTGCCCCATCTCTCTTTGAATCTTGTTCCATAGGCTCCATTTATTCAGTGGCACAGGTATAAGCATTCCGCTCTTCTGCTTTTTTCATTTATTTGTTAGCTCTCAAAATTTGGGAGCATCTAATTTCTAGTTACTCTAGTGTGAAAAGGGGTTCATGGAAACTGAATCGTGCTGAACATGGTAATAAATGCCTTTTCCATTTGTTGTGGCTTAGGAATGGTACTCCAACATTTAGTGCTCCTGCTGAGACTCTTCCAAACCAGATGCTGCTTGTTCCCTTTCCTCCCCACTCTGATTGAAAGCACAAAAGGCAAAGATCATGGTTTGAGATAAGAGCAATGCTAGAAACAGCCATGAGATAAGAAAACAGGAACAGCAGCAATATTAATAACAAAAGGTATAGGACAAAAAAATGACAAATACCAACTGGCTCTTCCCTAATACCCCAGTCCCTTTCTCCATCCTGCTAATGATGTGAGGTGGTATCAAGTAACATCAGGGTCTGGCTACTGTAAAAAAAATTAACCCTTTTCTGGCTGAAACTAGGACACCACTGCACTTTGCATGTTCAAGTTTCTTAACGCACACTAAAGTTCATAACCCCCATGTAGAAGTGGCAGTGAGTGCATATAAAAAGATCACCTAATGCTGAGATAGGGAGGACTCTTTTAGTATATTACAGCACACAGAAATGCCACAAACTATTTTAGCCTGCAGAACAGAGTGTTGTATTTAGATAAATCTGTAAGATTGATTTAGGTAGTTACCTAAATTGGATTGTCTCCAGGCCAGTGGGATTAAGAACTCGCTTTTTGCAGAAAGCGTTATGAGCTCTTTAATGATCATATAAGGTCAGGACCTGGTTTTATGTCTCATCTGAAAGACCATGAACTTAAAACTACTGATCTGTCACTGTCTGATCTGACTATCTGTTCTAGAGACTGCTTTGTTTTAGAAAAGATTTGTGTAGCCAGGAGTTTAAATGCCGTCAAAGCTTTTAGTCCTTGCTCTGTTCCTTGCCTGAGGAGGTTTCTAACAAGTTTTTATTATGAAATATTGTCTTGGTTTATTTTTCCCTTTTCATGGCAGGCCAAAATGAAGCTGCAAATAATATTTTGTGGTTTGTATGTCTGTCATTTGCTGTGCTGTGCACAGAACTGCTTACTGATCAGTGCCTGAAAATTAGTTAATTTCTGCATTGTTCAGGAGGGTATCCGGTTCTCAGTACTTTTTCTGGCCAAGGTAATCTTTCTGCCTACATGGCCACCTCTCTGTGAGGCCCCTCATTCCCCCTGACTGTAAAACTGCAGCCACAGCAAATTGCATAAATGTAGCAGGAATATGTAGACCATGCCTATCCTGCTTCAAGCATGTCACAGGTAACTGGTTTGTGTGTGCCTGTGTACCCATGTTAAAAAACCCTCTAGTAATTGTATAAACAAAAACTTTCTGCACAGTAGCTGCATTCTGAAAAGGCACGTGTGAGGAAGTTAAAGAAGCTCTCCTTCCCAACTGTTCTTAGCATATGATATGTAACTCAGCCAGTTTTTTACTTTACAGCAGCGGTAGAGTCGGGACCCAGCTTGTAACTTCACTGTTCATGTGGTGTGGCCATCTGATTCCCACCCTCTTCCATACATACACCTTTTACAGGTGCCCATACCATTTCCACGATGCTCTCAAAAGCTCAGTTGCTGTAGTGCTGCTTGATAGCAGAAAAGTGTGTGTTCCTGTGGTTCCTGTCAAGAGCCTGTTTGGCCTGCAGCAAGGAAATATGTCTGTACCAGATGTTATCTGAGACAGGAGAAAATGGACAGAAGAAAATGCTCTCCTATTTCAGGGTGTCCAATGAATGAGCTGTGCCAAGTTTTTCCATCCATATATTACAAAGTTTTGCCTAGCCCAGAAAGGACATTGCTCTGCATCATCTTTGCTTTTAGCAGCTTCATTTTAGCAGCAGCAGAGGTGGAATTGAAATCAGAAAGTCTTAATTTCAAAGAGCAATAAATTTGTTCAGAAACAAAAGGCTTTTCTCTCTCGAGTCACCAATATATTACAACTCTTGATTTGATTTGGAAGCTATTTAGGATGCTGCAATTATATGGCTGGCTGGCAGTCTGGTTAACCTCATCACTGATGTGCCCATGAATGGCAGACTGTGAGTTGGTCACACCATACTGTTTGACCATTGAATTCTGAAGGTCAAATGCAACAGCCTTGTTTGAGGAACTTGGTTGGCACCAGCAGTGAAAAGGGATACAGGAGTTCATAGTGAAATTTAGCAGCAAATCAGTCCATTCTGAAGAGGTGGGTGGAGAAGGAAGCCAAATACACAAAATGAAAATATAACTGGTATTGTACATTAGTCAGAGTTCCTGAATCATCTGGGGAAATTATGCCAGCTACTTGTCTAGAGGAAACTTCTTGTCTCACAGCTGAGGTGGCACAGCAAACTTGAAAGGCTTGCTTCAAGCTTTTGTGACCTGTGCATTATGCTGTTTAGAACAGAATAATCCAACTTCCTGATCAATTCAGGGCTGACTAAAGTAAAGCAGGTTATTAAGGGCATTGTCCAAAGGCCTTTTGAACACTGTCAGGCTGTGGAATTGAACATCTCTCTAGGAAGCCTGTTCCAGGGTTTCAACAAACTCTCTTGGTAAATCTTTTTTTTTTTCGATTTTTAGGTGTAGACTGAACATTAGTTTTCTAATGTCTAGTCTAGACTTCCTCTGGTGCAGCTTTGAGCCATTCCCACGTGTCCCTGTCTCTGCATCACAGGGAGAAGCACTCAGCTCCCCCTCTGTCCCTTCCTCAGGAAGCTGTAGAGAGCAATGCAGTCACCATTCAGCCTCTTCCTCTCCAAACTAGATAAGCCCAAACTCCTCAGCTGCTCCTCAGGACATTCCAGCCACTTCACCAACTTTGCTGCTGTATCCTGAACATATTCACCTCCTCCTTTAAATTATGAAGCTCAGAACTATGCACAATATCCAGCAGGGTATCTATGTATATTCCTCTGCAAGCCCTCTTCCTTCAGGAGTCAACAGCACCTCCCAGTTTGGTATCATTGACAAACTAGTTAATGGTGCATTCAACTCCTTCATCCACATTCTTGATAAATACATTGAACAGAAGGGGCCCTTGAACTGAACCCTGAGGAGCACCTTTAAAGTTGATGCCTCAAAATTTGATCCTTGACTTGCCCACCTTCCGCAAGATTTGTTTCCTCCTGTGCCCAGTAGATCTCAAGGCAGTCCACGAACACTAGTGCACTGAGTAACATGATGCCTGTTTGAAGTGGTTTGCTTCTTTCTCTTGTTTGACTGATGAGAAAATACAGCACAAACTGCAGGGACTGGTCTTGCTCAGCCTTCAGGATCCTGATGAGGTGCATCTGCCACCATGACTGACTCCTAAGTCACTGCTGCTGCAAGTGCACACAAGTGCATTCCAGCTCAAGCATGTTGATAGACTAGACCAGTTCCTTCAGGAAGGAGTTCTGGGGAATCCTGCAATCCAGCTAATTTGAAACCATGTGACAGAACAGAAAGCAAATGTATGGAATGCCTGTATGTTCCATGGGAACTGCGGAGTGAGTAGAAGAGAAGTGGGCATCTATTTGTGTCTGCTGAGAGAACAGCTCTGCTATTTCTGCCCTATCTGCTCAGTCTGGTTGGAGCCAGCTGGCCAGTTACACATCCCTGCTGGCCACAGAGCATCCTGCTCTTCTGGTGTGCCCCTCCATAAAACAGGGGAAGGCATGGGAGCCTGAAATTGTCAAGGCCAGGATGTCTATGTAGAGAAATGGTAAACAGCAGCAATGAGGCTGAGGAGCAGAGTCCTGGGCAGGCATAAGTATTGCTGAAGGGCTTGTTCTGTGCAAGGCTGTGACTAATGACTGGGGAAACAACAAATAGCCCATTAGTTCACTGATGCTGCTAGTGTGGAAAGTGATGTTGAATACCATATAAATACAAAGGTTAAAATGTTGAAATCTGGACAGAAATCAATACAATGGGATTCAAACAAGGGAGATCATATGAAACATGGCTTAACTAAAAAAATAAACCTGTGCAAAAAGGAGTTGAGAGAGGTCACCTTGGCCTCCTTAGGAACAAAGTGCCAGCTGAAGCTGTTGGGCTTTGGTGTGCTCAGAGCACACCAAAGAGACTGAGGTGCCCAGAGACTGAGGTGCCAATAAGATGTGTTATTTTATGCAATTGGATCTGTCATCCAAGTGATATTCCATGACAAAACTTCCCTGAGCAAAATTGCTCTCTGAATGAGTAGTGAGAGTTTCAAACACAGAGTCCAGTGCAATATTTCAAATGTGGTGATGTGGTCCTTTGGGCAGAGTTCAGAAAAGAGTCAGAGAGACTGAAGAACTGTGAGGACCAATTTGGGAATGCTGACAAGAACAAACCAAAAGAGGAGGAGAACTAGTAAAGACAGAAACTGTTTAAGGGGAAGTGTTCCCAGAAGAGTAGTGGGGATTAATGGGAGGAAAATGTGTGCAGAAATCATCCCTATTGTTTGTTATTTTGTTTTGAATAAAGGACTTGTACAGAGAAGGCCTAAGGCATCTTATCCTGTAATAGTCACAGCTCCAGAAATTCTCTGATTAGCCTGAGAATAGCAGTAAACTTGAAGATGCAATTTCCTTGTGTGGAATGTATTTGGAGGCATTCTTCACTTCTGCTTGATAATAAAAAAAACTTAAAGAGCAGTGACTCCTCTTGGATCCTTCCTATTTTTACTCTGTGTTTATTTCCATTCTTTTCTGGCTGGAGCAGTACCTCCCCTTCAGTGTATAGTTTGATGGGGATGTTCAGGTACAAATGTATTTTCCCAGAAAACCTCAGGCATGTCAAGCTGCAGCAAGGGGACATGTTGTGGTACCAGATTGTGTGGCACTGCAAATCCTTTCTGGGCTGGAGTGCACAGTTCATGCTGATTTACCTGAGTGGTTCCTGGAGGCAGTCCATACACTTCAGAGGCTGTGCTGGTAAATAACACCACTTCATCTCTTCAAAGCATCATGGACATATTTGTTTTCTTAACAAGTTATTTTCTCTGACTAGGAAGGGCAATCCTTTCTTTCCTTTCAAATGTCCCCAAGCTTTTGGTTGATTTTTTTTTTTTTGGCTGTCTGTTTTTCCAGAGGTGATCTTACATTACTTGGCCTCTCCCAGGTTTCTCTGTTCTCTGTAGCCTGCTCTGGAGTGCCAGGATGGAGGGCTTGTATCCTTGTGCCCCAAACACCTTTCTGTCAGTCTATTCCACCTAATTGGTGCAGTTGGTTTTGTTTGATGGAATAATTGCAAACTCACTCACCATGCCTAGGGGAGGGGCAGGAAGAAATCCATCTTTTATGTCATTAAAAGTACAGACAAAAAAAAAACAATTCAAACCAGATTCCCTTGAGGGTATCTGTGGCTTTTAATGTCATTTGCATGTAGCTTGATTTTTGCTAATGAACAGGCTGTTTGTTTAGGGCTCTTAAATGAACCTTCAGCTTCAAGGGCTGCTGCTGAAAGAAGAGTGAAAGGAAAAGGGCAGAAGAAGAATGTGTAATGCCAAAAGGATGCTCACATGAGTTGTTTGGGGTTTTTTTGTTGGTTTTTTTTTTTTTTTTAGCTTGAGGAGCTGCTCTACTTTGTAATCCTCAAGCAGCTCCCCTGTCATTTGCAAGGTCAGGATTTTCTGGCTCACTTGGAGAGGATGCTCTCTGACCAATGAGGCATGAAATAGCAGTTGGAGAAGGGCTTGATAAATATTGATTCAGAAATTGCCATGGCTGCTGACTTTGCGATTGGCCTGTTTACCCAGCAAATGGAAGAGGAATGGAAAGAAGCTGTCCATTTCTCAGTGATGGTGGCACATGCATTTTTCAAAACCGCCCTAGATATTTGAGGGGAAAGGGTTTGAAAGCTCAGGCCAGGGAGTTTTTTTTTAGGACAGCATAAATCCATTACAGCAGATTAGGCTTTGGAATCCTTCCTCCTGCCAGGAGCCTTCCCTTCTTAATTTCATTAGACTCTGTGTAGATGGTTGCACTGTCCCACCAGGAGGAGGGAAGTTATCCTGTACAAGCAGGATAGGCATTTTGCTGCTTTGAAGAACATCTGTACAGTGTTCAGACTAAAATGAGTATACACTGTGTGCTCTAAGCTGAATGAATTATGTCTCTCTTAGCCAGCTCTGAGCCTGAATCTGTGGTTCCCCTTTGGGTGGGTTATGTCTCTTACCCTACTGGGTCTCAGCAGTATGAGATGTGGACCAGGAGAGTGATATTACACCACTTCACTATTCTGCATTTGGCTGTTGTGCCACTGCTATGAGGGACCCAACATTCAGGTTTCCTGTATTGCCAACAAAAAACCCGAATTAAAAGCCAGAATTACGGCAATTAATTCAAGCTCAGTGCTATGCCAATGCAGTTGCCAGATTGTTGGAGTGTCTCCAAGTACAGGTGAAAATGAGCTCAACATCTGACAGCTGACTCAGTGGAGGCATCCCCTGGGTGAGCTGTTTCCAAATGCCACCTGAGCTTATGGCAACCCTGGCCAGTATTGCAGGGTAGACCCTTTCCTATGCACTTGAAAGGAATCCTATGCTTCTGCAGTGCTTCCTATCCATACTTTTCCTGGTAAATATTAAATTCACACACATATTGTGAGAGGCTATCACTGAGTCTGTTCTGCCACAGAAATTTTAACACCTTCTGATCCTTCTGGTCTGTACTTTCAGTGTGTTCAAACCTCTGCAACATTAATGCGTATGATTTTGTTTCCAATTAATTTCTGCTGCTTGATAAAGATACTTCAATTAGAGAGATGGCTGGGGACTTTTGTCAGAACCAGGAGTTCTCCAGATTAAGTGTGTTGAATGCATGTAGTACTGCAGAGAAGGCTGGGAGAAGAAAACTTTTGTTCTGAAGTGCTTGTGCTCTAGGCAAACAAAAACAAAAAGGAATGGGAGGAACCACCAGCCTCGAGTTCAACTGTGTGGAATCTTTTTGTGAAAAATGAGTCAATTAAAAAAGAAAAAAAGCTATTTTCTTAATATCTTCATTAGACAGTTTGAATTTTCTGATGGGTTTGTTCAGACTAGATTTGTTGTTTGAAAACCCTAAATTCACAAATAACTTACAGTGATGAGATGGAGAGCTTGTTCCTCAGCACTCTGTCTGGTAGCTCGGTTGTCCTATGACAACATTAAGTTCTGTTCCCCAGCTCTTTATGTTTGTGCTCTCAGTACCAGAGCTCAGGACCCAAAGGAAAAGCTCATCACTATGATCTCTGTGTAGCCTGTCCTGCGACAGCCCCCAGGCCCAGAATCATCATCCTTTGACACACCAACCCACCAGTGTCCTCCTAAGCCAGCCTGGCCCCTTCAGAGCTGGGACCCCTGCCCCACAGGGACAGAGCTGGGGTTAGCTCCTTCCAGCACAGGGTGTCAGGGTGGTTTGTGGTCTGCTTGCAGAGCTCTCTTTGCTTGGCCCCTCTCACCTGGCACGCAGGTGCTCCCTACTTCTCCTGTATCCTTGATGTCATCAGCAAGGGCTGTCAATCTTTCTGGCCACGGGCTTTGCCTTTTGCTGCCTGTGGGGAATTAGCCCTTTTGTTCCCTGCTGCTGTGTGCTGGGAAACACCCCTCACAGGCCCGGGGGTAACTGCATCCCGGCCCTCTGGGGAAGGAAGGGAATTGAGGAACAGAAGTACACAGAAGTGGTCCAGGCTGCACAGTGACAGGGCTCTGCTGTGCCCCAGGCACCTCCTCATGCACTCGCTCCTCATGACTGCTCCTCTCATTAATAACCTTCACAGGTCACTGTGCAGTAACACCTAGTTCCTGATAACCTCCTTCAACCTGCTTGGGTAATGAGCTGCTTCTAGAGAGGGACACCTTTTTATTAACATCCAGCTATAAAGAAAAATTGCTGTGGGTTGGGGCAGGACTGAGAGGGAGCAGGGGCAGTGGCGTGTGGTGAAAACAGATTCAGGAGGCTTATGGATGTATCTTTAAAGGACAGGGCATACAAAATTACCACTGGAATAAATGACGCTGATACCTTTTGGGAAACCCAAGCTGTTAAAACATAGATACAGTGACACTGCCTGTCTTTTGCTTTCTAAAATAATTTGTTTAGAAAAAAAAAAAATCTGTTTTGTTTTGCCCAGAGGTCAGAACATGAAGGTTTTCAAACTGAGTTATCAGTTTTGAGTTTCATATTTAACAAGGAATGATTCTAGCCAACATATTGTACTCAGCTGTGAGAAAAATGTCTACAGTACTGTCCTCTAAGACCACTTGTCAGTTCATACTGAGTTTTCAGGTGGTTTATGATGCACTTTGTGTTTAAAAAAAAGAAGTCTAATGTAAAAACAAAACAAAACTTTACTTTCCATGAAGCAGCAATAATGTAGCTGTGTATTGCTTTTGAAATTGCATAGCTGCATTTTTTTTTATAGCTGCACTAATGCAGGTTTTCCACAGTTGGTGAGTTTTGTACACTAGCCTGTTGTTAAAGGAGAGACATCTCATTACTGGATATTTCTGCAAACCTGCTTGGTGGTATTTTACAGCTTTGCAACATTACTTATTAGATACTGTAATATTAAGAAACCACTTCTTATCCAATAATGAATTCTCTGAAATTGAAAAGAGGGGTTTGTGAGCCTGCTGATATGATGTTATGATCATGCAAGAGTGGTAGGAATGGATTAATCTATTTCAGACTTTCTGTTGCAATGCTCTGAAACTACAGACTAAACAGTAAAAAAAGCTGAAGAAATGGCCTCTGTTAGAAAGATGGTATAGGTGAAATGTTAATCCCCAGACTGTAAGATAAATATGGTAATACAAGAAGTGGGAGAACCTTTCTAATATTTTAAAACAGGGAGTAGGTGGTTCTTGTCTTCATAGCTGGGACATTATCAGATTTGTTCTCAGAATCTTCATTTTTTTTCCCCAAGAAGTCCCTGTCCCTTATGCTAAAGATTCACTGGAGTTAGGAAGTCCTGGCCATTGCTTTCCATTCCCATTTTTGGAGTTGTTAGTTCATTATGAACAATGTGCTGCTGTTCCCTTGACGGATGAGAAAGTGGCTGGAACCTGGTTTGTCTCAGAGGACTGTAAGTATTGGGACCTTGCTCAGGCTGTTGGCATTAGGAAAGATCAGTGGCCCAAGGCTGAAATGGTCACCTCTGAGCAAGACATGCTACAGGAGAGTGAGTGGGTCTCTCTTCTCTCAGTTCTGGCTCAAAACCTCATGAAGGCACTTGACTGTTCCCCATTTTGAGCTCATTTTAAAATCTGGTATTGATTGCCTGGGCTTAGGCCAGTTTGAAATACCAGGTTTCCCACCAGTTGCATAGCAGCACTGCTGTGGTGTATTCTCAGTGCCAGTTCTGCATCCACAGTAAGTGCTGTCTGTAGGATCTCAGCAGCTGCACTGGCTCTGAATGCATAATGTGCTGAGCGATGCAGCTTCTGTGTGTCCCTCATTTGCTGCTGTGCATACCTCAACTCTCTACCCACCTTACACCTTTAGTATACACACATGAACAGCACTATACATCTGCCAGGAGACTGTGCCTGGACGTATTTCCCTGGAGTACTGTTATTGGTCCTTTATTATAAAATACTGGTTTTGAAGGTAATTCAAAGCATTTTACAGAGAAGGTCAGTTCCATCATCCCTCTTTTACAAATGTCGATTCCCAAAGATAGGAACAGGAAAAAGACCTACCTATAGTTACAGAGGAAACTGGGAGCAGAAGCAGTCCTAGATTTCCAGTTTTCTACATACAAGAATGCCACTTGATCCAGCAGGCCTTGCTGCAATGGATGGTGTTTCTATAGGTCAGGTTTTCTGGGGATCATTTGTTGTGATGGAGTTGTTACATTAAAAGAAAACTCTTATTAGTATAGCTCCAAGTTCTAGATGTTGTTCACATCAAGGATTTCACAGCTTTAACCTTTGTGATGCAGCTGGGACAGGTGCTGTGCAGTGGTTCTGCCTCTACTTTGAGAAACTAAGAAACCAAGGCAGGGAATAACAAAGTGACTTCTGAGGTCAGGTGTGGAGGAACTAGCAAGTCAGTGGATTTGTTGGGAATGGTTTGCAGGTGTAGCACAATGATGTTCTTCTCCAAGCCCTGCATACACACACCTCTACACACCAGAGAACTTAAACTGGCTGATGGTGATGGAGAACATCACCTGATGCTTCCAGGCTGTGATGGTGCTTCCCAATTGCTTTTAATACACAGTGAAGAGGAAATGGTGGAAGGACAATGAGTACAAAGGCAAAAGACTCTGACCTGTGTGTGTATCAGAATAACCCTCTCCACGTGTCCAGTGGGATGCTGACTGCTTGTGGCTGTACTTTGGGACAAGATGGGGTGGGGGTTCCTAGTGCCCATCAGTAGTGTACAGCAGTTGGTTCAATTTGGATCTTTGATTGCCTGGAGCCCTGGAGCCCTTGCAGCGTGTGTATGTTTCCATGCAGCCTAATTAGCACCATTATCTTTGTCATTAATGGCTTTTAATGAGGAACAGATGGTCCTGTCAAGGTTTCAAGCTGTGAAGTTCACTGACCCATTTGTGTTAAAAGAAGGGGAAAGAAAACAAAAAATCCCCCTGATTCCAAACTGATGGTGGTAGACTGAAAATGAAGATTGCCCAAACATAAACCTTATGTTTTCCTATACAGCACAATTTGAAGGCATATGCAGATGCTGGCCAAAGCCCTGCTTTCTCTGGGGAAAACAGGATTTCCTGGCACTTATCTTCATGAGGCCCTGACACATCAGTTATCTTTGTCATGTTTGAACTGAGACTTACTCATTAAAAAACGGAGGAAGGAAGGGATTGAGATGATACACTCAGGCCTCAGAAAGGGTCATTAGGCTAGGTCAGTACTATGGAATTAAGGAAAGGAAGAAAGGGAACATAAATTTGGAATAGTTCTCACTCGTGTCCAAGTAACCTAAGTGAAGAATCCTAAACAATTTTAATTTTACCCTCTTATTCTCTTTCACTTTTTCTCCAGGCTTGATTATTACTCACACATGGCTGTGAATGACACTTCTCTTCAGGTTTATAGTTCCAAAATTTTCTTCCAGAAGATGGAATGCTGCTCCATCATTAGGATCTCAGATGGTCAGCAGTAAGCATGGGATCTTGGTGGAGAAAAATTGGAAAAGATGAATCCCACGCATAGATTGTTTGCTAGGATGTAATTGTCTATCCAGGTAGCAGCTTTTCTTGTCTCCTAATTTGCTTAATAATTATTGAGCAAAAGGAAATATGTAAATTATAAGCTCATGTTGATCAGTGCAAGGCCTGGCTTAATGAAAAACTCCTTTTCTCCTTTAACTGAGAGGGAAGTTTTAGTCTGCCTGTGACTCAGGATTAGCTATCTGCTTTTGGCATGGTGTTTTCCATCTGAATGAACAGATAATATGGAGTGGTTCTTGGTGTTCACTTCTGTCTTCTGTTATTGGATCCACCCCATTTCTATGGACAATTCAAGAGTATCTGCACAGGAAGGGGCAGGTTAAAAATCTTATCATTATCCTGGTCATGTTCAAAAGGTTTCTTATCAGAATTCCAGTTAGAATTTCCAGTGCGCTGAATTCAAGTTGTGTTAGCACTTTGTAGAGGAGTTTCACATAGGACCATGTGTCTGTCACTTCAGATCCACGTAGATCCTACTCTTCGGTGTGGACTGATGAGATTTGGGGTTTGAAATAATTATTGGCTTGATTGCAATGTCCTCAAGTTGAACTTGCAACATGCCCATTTCTTTAAAAATTTAGAAGCATTTAAAGACATTGCTAAAAAGTATTTAAGTAAGAGTAATAAATAATTTTATCCTGGTGTTGGAGAAGTACATCACAGGAATAAATAGTAGCTGTAAATTCATATTCTCCCCTGCCAGCCCTCTCTTCTTTCCCTTCCCCTGGCTTCTTGTTTTTACTTCATATTTTCATTTGGAAGAAGGAAGAAATTAAATTAGCACTGATCCAGTGCCATATTTAATTAGCTGTAGTATGGGGCACTTCTGTAATCTTGTATACTGAGTACTGTGAGTTAAGAGGTTTTGTTTAGTTTGGGTTTTTTTTCTCTTTCCCCTGCACTAGCATCTATTAAGGATTAAGTAGTGATATATCTGATTAATTTACATTGCCTTTATCAGGCTGTGGAAATAATTATCTCTCACTGGGGGAGTTTGCAAACAAACACCATCATGTCCATGGAGTAATTTCCCAAGGAGTCTCTCTGGAGCTGCAAAAGGAGACTTAGAGCATTAACAAGCAAAAACTGTTCTACTGTTCTTCCCTGGGTCCTTTCCAGCTGTTTTACAAAGCTTCACCTGCCTTCTTACCAGATCCGTGCCTACCAGGAAGAGGTAAGGCTCATAAAAATGAAGACCCCTTATTTCATGAGATGTGTAGCTGACTTGCCACAATCCCTTAAGCTGTGTTTTAGATGTGTGCATGGGAGTAATGCACCTTTTCTTATACTCTGTCCTGTGGAAGTTTAGAGAGGAGGGATTGGGAAGGAAGGCCTATGGAGCAGCTCCAGCAGAGCATCCATATGCAATGGCTTTAGGTGCTTAAGCCTTACTGCATAAGGTGCACAGGAAAGGTTTTCTCATTAGCTCCCATACCAGGCAGCAGCTGAAGACCAAGGGTGAAGAGGAAGCATGTCAAGCTTCATTAAGCTGGGTGGAAACATTCTCATAGGGGTTTATGGAGAGTGAGAATATCACACTGGTGATCAGTAGAGAGTTTAAAAGCTGCAGATGTCTGCCATCATTCCATCTCAAGCTGGGCTGGAGGATCCTTTCTTTCCCTCCTTCTCCTTAGTTAATAAATGCTGTTACTTATGTATACAGCAAAGTTTTTTAAGGCTTCTTTTTAATATTTCCATTATCTGTCCATTAATTTCAGTTTTCCTGAATTTTGAGGTAGTCAGGTGTGTGTGTGTGTGAGATTTTTTCAAGTCATGTAACCCATATGAGAAAGTGAAACATTTTCCAGGTAGGAGCCTGCAGGAGAGACAGGCATGAGGAGGGCTTGACTGGCTGCTGCAACAGCCAGCTGTTGAAAACAGCACTGACTGCCAATGACAGGTAGAAACTTGGCAGAAGGAAGGGTTTACATCCAAAGAGAAGGTCTTGTCTATGCAGAATGGAAAATACTCTAAGGCTAGTGAGAGATGAGGTAGAGAAATACTCAGGTATGAGCCAGTTTTGAGAATCATCTACTTGAACACATTGCAAAGTTCAAAGAGGTGAAAAGAAGGAGCAATCTCTGAGTAAGACAGCTAAAGATAGGGAAGCTTTCTAGGACGGTGGCTTGGAAAGCTCATAAGTGAGAGAGAGAGATGAGTGAAAAAAGGTTTAATGAAAGAGATTTGGGGAGAGTCAGGACTGGGAAGGCTCTTGCATGAGGCTGTCTAGTGCTTGGAAACCAAGGGGTTTCCTGAACAGGTTTGGATGTATCAGGGTAGGAGTNTTTTTTTTGTTTTTTTTTTTTTTTTTTTTTTTTTTTTTTTTTTTTTTTTTTTTTTTTTTTTTTTTTTTTTTTTTTTTTTTTTTTTTGAGAAATAGGGTAGTTCTATTCACTGACATCAATGTACTTCTTTATTTCAGTCTTGGATGCTTTTGCCAGGCCTTTTAATGTACTAACAATTTTCTTTTGAAAGGTTTTCTCACTCCTGATTAATACTTGTATAAAAAATTTTAGTACACTCAGATTTGGTCACAAATGTGATGTTCAAGTGTAATGTTAATTAGTGCATCAACACCTGTTGCAGTCTTAGTTGTTTCTATCTGTCCTTTAGTATCTAAACATTTAGACAAGGATGTAAATGCAGGACCTTCACAACTTGCTCTTCCAAGAGCTAGTCACTTTACAGTGCTGGCAAATCACTGTTCTGAAGTATATCCTGGGGCAACAATTGTCAGTTAAGCTCTAGCTAAGTTAAGCCATTTATTATTTTAGATCTTTGATTTCTTTCAAAACTATGTCATCACTACTGTTTTCCACACTTAAAATTTAAAAAGTATTCAAATACATAACGGGCTGAATGAAATCTCTCACTTGTATTTTTCTTCCGTTTTGAGATGCACCACACCATTAATTTTAGAGGGGAAAAATATCTGTGGGTTTATAGCAGTTTCCATGGCAACCAAGTATGAGATACAAAGGCCAGGCACATGGCTCACCCACCAGCTCTGCCCAGGGAACCTGTGCAGGTGACAATGAGCAGGTGAGGCCACGTGACTGTCCTCTCATCATGATTTAAGCTGTAACTGGACACATGCAATATTTACAGAGAAATCTGAACCCTGAACCAGTTCAGCTGGCTTTGTATTCCGTTACAATTTAAATTACCAGTTTAAACTTGCCAGTACAAAAATGTCAGGTTGCAGCCATGTTTGCAGAATTGCAATAGGAAATAGCACAAATAGAGCAGATACTGAGGGTGTGTAACTGCAAATAATACTTGATATGTTTAAGACACTTGACATTTTTTTAAGCCATCTGTAAAGTGCATCTGAATGTTCACTTAAATTTCAGTAATCTCTGGAGAGTCCTAGACCCAGTTTTCAATGCTGTCCTATTTTAGGGTGTTGAACCATAATTTACATGCAAATAGTATCCTCATACTATTTTGAAGCAAAACCCAGGGAGAATCTGGTAGAGGTCATAAAGGTTGAGCATATGGCTTGTATTTAGAAATCACTGAAGTTTCATTTAGCTGCACTTGGTGCCTCATGACTGTGAAGTGGGTAAATACAAATGTATATGTAAAATTGATACTTAAGGTTATGATTTTAAGGTTATTCCATCGTGAAGTACAAGGTGTACAATGAAAGGAATTTCCCCCCCTTTTTTTTTTCTTTCAAGAGGCAATATATATATTTGTGAAGACTCTTGTTTGCTAGCCCCCTAAGTGTCTTTGATTTCAGCTGCTCCTCTTTGTGGAGTGCTGTGAGTATTTGTTGAAATTACACCTGCAAGGCAGATGATATTCAGTGATGCTACAGCAAATGAGCTTCACGGGCACCTGACTCCAAATTTCCATGTTTCAAAGTGAGAGTCCATTTTGCCCATTACGAGCAAATTGAAGTATGTGGGATGCAGCACAGAGGTTTCCCCAACACCTAGTGAGTGTCCAGCACAGGGAGGAGGCAGACAGGTCTGAGGCAGGATTCCTCCCTGCTGGGCACAGGCTGAAATTGTGGCAGAAGTGTTGCTGTGCATTATGCTGAGCAGCTGAACCTGTGGGTGCCTGTGTGACTGACCATTTCTGATCAACTTGATATTCAAACTGATTTCTGTTACAACTTAATTGCCACCAAAGCTTGAACCAGCAGTGCTCATGCTGTCAGCCTAAAGGACAAGTAGACGTGGCAGCTGTTATGTCTTGCTTTTAAGTAAGGCTTGGCACAGTGCTCTGTGGCACTCTTGTACGCAAACTCAGGAAGCAAAACCCACATAAGATTGGCACAACCAGTGGAAAAACTGCACTGAGTAATCTATCAATAGTTCCTTGTCAAGCTGAGAGAACATTCAAATGTGGTCATCAGAAATCTGTCCTGGGTCCAGAACTATTCAATATTTTAATTTGTTATTTTGACAATGAGAGGACAAGCATGCTTATGGGATTTACACATAATACCAAGCCAAAAATGATTGTCAGCCTTTTGGAGAAGAGAATTAAAATTCATAATGATCTTTGTAGACTGAAGAAA